>OY740816.1:24282550-24295050 GCA_963514005.1 Raja brachyura | reverse complement strand
CATCTGACACTGTCTGTGATGCGACGCCAATTTCGACGATTATTCAATATCAATTTCCCAAACTTTATGTGCAAGGGATTCCCTGTGGTCTTTATCAGTCTTTGCTACACATACAGATATGACAAAGTCTACTGAGCTCGGAGTACCCCAGAAATAAATGATGTGAGCGAATCCTTGCAGCCAACCAGACCTAATACAGGGCCCTATCGAGATAAACACTGCAATAAAACTTTGCTATAACTTGTTTCTGAAAGGCAAATGGCCCAGTAATCAATCTTCTCCTGTCGCCCTGAAACTGCAAAGGGAAGGAAGCTGTTTTTACATAACGAGTCCTCATCACATTGCCAGCCTGAGTGTGTGTTCCTGCAGCAGCCCTCTCTCAGTGTGTTGAGAAAAAGGATTGCCTGAAAAACAAAACAGTGGCTGACTTCATGTGTCGTCAGGAACTGCAGACGCTGATTTACTGTGAACCTAGACACAAAATGCTGGAGTTAAGGGCCTGTCCCACCAGCATGCAACTCCATGCGATGAGCGCGACCTAACGTGGTCGCTTGAGCCATCCGGCGTCGCGGGGCCGGTCCCACTTCGATCGCCGGAGCCGTGCGGAATTGTGCGGAGTTCGTCCCGACATCGCGCGGGGCTCCAAAAAACTGACTATGTTCAAAAATTCCGCGCGGCAACGGCTTGTCGGCTCGCAGTCGCCTTGACGCATTACACACCGCCACGGCGTCGTGCCTCCGTGACCCTCTCTGTAGGTGCCTCTGTGACCCTCTATGTGTGTGGCTCCGTGGCCCTCTTTGTGTGTGTGTGCCTCTGTGCCCCTCTCTGTGTGCCCCTCTCTGTCCTGGCGAACTTACCTTAGACTTTGCTCCAAGTTCACCTCACTTTGCGCCGCGTTGCGCCACTCACCCGACCTCCGCGCGGCCCTCACTGCCGGTTTGGTCGCGCTTGCCGCATGCAGGCGCATGCTGGTGGGAACGGCCCTGTACAGGGGATCACCCGACCTCCGCGCGGCCCCCGCTTCTAGTTTGATCGCGCTCATCGCATGGAGTCGGATGCTGGTAGGACAGGCCCTTAACTGTTCAAAAAGGAACTGCAGATGCTGGAAAATCGAACGTAGACAAAATTGCTGGAGAAGGGCTCTTAAAGATAGCGGAGTCAGGGGAATGTGGGGAGAAGGCAGGAACGGGGTACTGATTGGGGATGATCAGCCATGATCACATTGAATGGCGGTGCTGGCTCGAAGGGTCGAATGGCTTCCTCCTGCACCTATTGTCTATTGTCTAAATCTCTCCCACTTCCTCACCGCAGCCAAGTTGCTCGAAGAGTCAAGTTCCTCTTCTCCAACTCTCTCGGATGCTGCATCCTCTCCAATCACTGCCTCGATGCCAGAGTTCACACCCAACATATTTAATGCAAAAGGAACAATGAATTAATTTGACGATTCAGTATTGATCGTTGCTTTATGAAGCCCTTAACAAGCAAAAAAAAAAAATTGCTACTTAGTCTGCGCTATAAATCACCTCCATTACAGGAGCAAGTTCATCAAATGTGTCGAACTTCCCCCATTTCACCTCCTCGAGACTTGTCATGGGTTTCTTTCATTCCGCCAGCACAATTATAATCCTCTCCTCCCTCCCTTCCATCCCATCATGGTACCTCCCCTATGTCCCCAGCTTCGGGAACATAGACTCATACACTAATGACGTTACTTCCTGAACTCAGCTTCAGTCTTCTCATCTTCACTCTTCTCTTCTTCACTTATCTCCTTCTGCTATGTTTCAGTCATCCGTTCCTTCTCTTCTTCAGCCTCCGCTTCCCCAACCTTCCCTCCTTCATTCTTCTTTTTATTAGCTGTCTCTTCTTCAGTCTCCCTTTCCTCCCCTTCCTCAATCTTCCCCAGACTTATCCTCCTTGATCCATTCTCCTACCTACTTTCTTCGATTCTCACGGTCTGTCACCCTCTTTCTTTGTTTGACGATCTCCAATCCGTTGGCACTTCATTTCCCCCTCTACCCTGTCTTGTCCTAGAGTCCCAGAGTAATACAGCATGCAAACAGGCCCTTCGGCCCAACATGCCCGCACCAACCAACATGTCCCCACTGCACTAGTCCCACCTACCTGCATTTGGCCCATATCCCACCAAACCTGTCCTATCCATAGGTGGACAAAAGTGCTGGAGAAACTCAACGAATGCAGCAGCATCTATGGAGCGAAGGAAATAGGCAACGTTTCAGGCCGAAACCCTTCTTCCCACCTCAATGAGTTCCGCGCCCACCATGACTTGGAGCTCTTCTACCGTCGCATCAGCCTCACAGAATATCTCTAACCTGTCCTATCCATATACCTGTCTAATTGTATTTTAAACTTTGCCTCAACTAACTCCTCTGGCAGCTCTTCCATACACCCACCACCCTTTGTGTGAAACGTTACCCCTCAGATTCCAATTAAATCTTTCCCCCTTCACCTTAATTGTAATGTCCTGTTTGGACAACCTCCAATCTAGTAACGTCAAACCAATTTTTGTTTCTTAGCACCCAAGCTTCTCGCCACTGAGGGACCAAGGGGTCCTCGCCAACTCGCATCCAACCTTGGTGATGTCCTGCAAACTGGAACTGGTCCTTTCACCTTGTTGCTTGGTAATAAAACACCATCTCGTGTTCTCTGTGGAAGTTGCAATCAGGAAGCGCATTAATGCAATGGGACTGCTGCAGGCTATGGCTGTTTATCAGAATCACTCTGTTTATTTGCACTGAGAAAAAAGTCTACTTTCTAATTAAAGGAATTAGCATGTGGAAATGAGGTCTAATTAGAATAATTAATCAATACATTATTCATATCAACATTATAAATATATCCTTCAAGTATCTTCAAGGATTAGGTGGTAACTTGCCACTGGACTAGAGGGCAAAAGGGCACACAGTCTGGGACCTTGGAGATATACACACGCATATACACACGCACGCACGCACACACACAATGGGCGAATTCTACTGCTTTCACATGGACATGGACTTATGACCTTATGACCCACACACTGCGGCCAATTGACCTACAAACCCACTCATCTTCGGGATGTGTGAGGAGGCCTGAGCACCTGGTGGAAGCCCATGTGGTCACAGGGAGAGCGTGTCTCTCGATATCTAATAAAGCTCTCTCAGGTCACCATGCTGCCTCCATTGCTCCTAGCTCAACCCATCTACTCCTTCAATAGCTGATGTTCGGCACCTCAGGCAATACCCTGATGAATTTCCCTTGGAGCCGTAGAGCCATGTAGCCATGCGCCATGGAAACTGGCCCTTCGGCCCAACTTGCCCATTCTGACCAAGGTGCCCCATATGCACTGGTCCCATCCGCTCATCCGAGGTCCCTGCCCTCGGGAAAAAGATATCGTAGCATAAGGAGCAGAACATCAAGGTTCTGCAACAGCTTCTTCCCACGAGCCATCAGACTCCTGGATGCCATGTAATGGGCTGCCACCATTGTCTATTTATCCTTTTATCCTTTTCATCCATTTTATCCATGTCTATCCTTCTGTTAATTTATCGTGTTGCACAGGGAGCCAAATGCAACGGAATTTCGTTTGGAACTGCATATATCAATGTATTTCTAAATGACAATAAAGTTTGTTTGACTTTTGACTCACATTTGGCCCAAATCCTTTTCACCTTTCCCATCCATGCGCTTGCCCAAATGTCTTTTAAGTGTTCCTATATTACCAGCCTCAACTACTGATGTGTTCAAGAGAGAGTTAGATGTAGCTCTTAGGGCTAACGGAATCAAGAGATATGGGGAGAAAGCAGGAACGGGCTACTGATTCTGGATGGCCAGCCATGATCATATTGAATCGTGGCGCTGGCTGGAAGGGCCGAATGGCCTACTCCTGCAGTCACGGTGGCGCAGCGGTAGAGTTGCTGCCTTACAGCAAAATGCAGCACCAGAGACCCGGGTTCGATCCTGACTACGGGTGCTGTCTGTACGGAGTTTGCACGTTCTCCCCGTGACCGCATAGGATTTCTCCGAGATCTTCGGTTTCCTCCCACACTCCAAAGACGTGCATGTTTGTAGGTCAATTGTCTTCTAAAAATGTAAAATTGTCTAAGTTGGTGACATGCAGAGTACTGCCCTGCCGACTACACAATTCAGAAGGCTCAGAAGGTATTTTCTATGTTTCTATGTTTACCCCCTCTGGCAGCTCCACCCTCTAGTTGAAACCCCTCTCCCCCCTTCCAACTTCCACACTTTACCCCAGGAACTGACTATGGGGTGTGTGTATGTAAGAAGGCTTCTGACCCAGAACCTAATCCTTTTCTCCAGGGGCTGCCTGATCTGTTGAGTTACTCCTGCATTTTGCGTCTATCTTTGGAGTGTGTACCACCTGGAGACGATGAGGAGAGTGGGACGGGTGGAAGCAATGATAGTCATTCACTTGTTCAACATCTCTCTACATCACCATCCATGTCTCTCCTTTCCCTCTCCCCTGACTCTCAGTCTGAAGAAGGGTCTCGACACGAAACGTCACCCATTCCTTTTCCTCCAGAAAGTCTGCCCGTCCAGCTGAGTTGAAGCCCTGTCCCACAGTACGAGTTCATTCCAAGAGTTCTCCCGAGTTTGCCCTGATTCGAACTGGGAGATTTACGGTAATGGCCGCTCGTCGGTACTCGGGGCTCTCGTGGACATTTTCCAACATGTTGAAAAATCTTCACGAGTCTTCCCGTGCTTACCTGCCGTTAGCGAGTCTTCCCGAGTACCTGTCGTTAGCGTTACGAGCCGCTAAGAGACGTCCCCGAGCTCCGACGTACCCGCTACGTTCATTCTCCGTGCTTACCACGAGTTTGATTTTTTTTTAAACTCGGGAGAGCTCTTGGAATGAACTCGCACCGTGGGACAGGGCTTTTACTCCAGCATTTTGTGTTTATCTTCGGTTTAAACCAGCATCTCCAATTCCTTGCTACACATTCCCATTCCAATTCCCATTCTCATTCTCATTCTCATTCCCATTCCCATTCGAGGGTGGAGGGGTCACTATGGACAAGACGGAGCTTCAGGATGGTGCTGGAAGCTGTTAAAGAAGGAACTGCAGATGCTGGAGAATCGAGGGTTACACAAAAAGCTGGAGAAACTCAGCGGGTGCAGCAGCATCTAAGGAGCGAAGGAGATAGGCGACGTTTCGGGTCGAGACTCTTCTTCAGACCCGAGGTTTAAATTAAGGTCTCAGTTGGTCATAGAATAGCTTCCTGAAGGTCTGAAGAAGGGTCTCGACCTGAAACGTCGCCTATCTCCTTCGCTCCATAGATGCTGCCTCACCCGCTGAGTTTCTCCAGCATTTTTGTCCACCTTGATTTAACACACCGCTCATAAACCTCTATCCATCAGTTGGTGAATTTGGATGCAATTTCTTGAGTCTTAAGGGAAATGTTAAATTGGTACCATGTTCTGAGATGTTGTTTTTAACCTATTTGGCCCAGAGGTTTTCTGATTAACTTGGGCTATTTATAACAATAACGGTATAACAGCTCCAACTAATGGCTTTGACACCGAAACACATCTCAATGCTTTTCCCAAAGGGATGGCAATCTGTGGCAGAGGCTAGCAGGATCTGAAGGACAACGGGGTTTGCTTCTGGTGGGAGAAGGAGGACAAATGTACGGAGGGAGAGTGCGATGGTGAGGGCATAACGTTAGAAAATAGCTGGCGAAGGCCACTCGGCCCCTCATGCCGGCCCTGCCATCCAACATGATCATGGCTTATCTGCTCCATTTCCTCGAAGATAGACACAAAAAGCTGGAGTAACTCAGCGGGACAGGCAGCATCTTTGCAGAGAAGGAATGGGTGACGTTTCGGGTCGAGACCCTGGTCTGATGAAGGGTCTCGACCCGAAACATCACCAATTCCTTCTCTCCAGAGATGCTGCCTGTCCCGCTGAGTTACTCC
The DNA here is from genome assembly GCA_963514005.1 of Raja brachyura. Next base: position 24,289,116 of record OY740816.1, on the reverse strand, counting down.
AGCTTGTTGTGTCTATCTTTAGTTTAAATCAACATCTGCAGTTCCATCCTACACACGGCTCCATTTCCCCATTGTCCTCAGTTCACCAATCTTTCAAATCTTTTTCCTTCCTCGTCTTTAAAAACCGCCAGAGATCTAAACTCCAGGGAGGCGCATTCCAGAGATTGACCACCTTGGTGAGACTGGTCTTTCTTCTTCTTTTCGTGTCCATCGTCCACGTCACAAATGTTGACCTCGCTAACATCGTCCATCCTTGAAAAGGACGCAAGCTTCCGGCGACAATCAGTGGGAGCCGTCACTTGTTGCAACAGATGATGGTGGTAGCAGAATTAGCTCGGGATACTTCCAGTTCCCAGCCCCACCACCTGGATGCTTCTGCTATGGGGCCTGACTGATCTTTGATGAGATTCCACACTGCCTCATAGACATTATCCAAGCCAAGAAACATTGGCCGTTCCTCTTGACACAGATCGTCTGTTATCTCACTTAAATAGTAGTTCAGCACTGCTCTCTGGTTGTGGTAGGATGGTTCAGTTGCCTGATAACAGCTGGGAAGAAACTGTCCCTCAATCTGGGGGTGTGCGTTTTCATATTGCCACACCTTTTGTTTGCCTGGTGGGAGAAGGGAGAAGAGGGAGTGGCTGGGGTGCGACTGGTCCTTGATGATGCTGCTGGCCTTGCCAAGGCAGCATGAGGCAAAGATCCTATAGCAGAGCAAGATAGACCACTCCTGCTAAATGCAATGGGCTGACGTGTAGTACGAAACGGAGCGGAACGTGGGCCTTTTTTTCATCCATTTCAGTAACCGGACCCGACCCGACTCGCAGTGTAATCAACGTTGCGGGGGAACAGTTTGTGTTAATAAATTTAAATTCTGAAAATGAGGAGAAGATTTTTACCGACTAACTTTTATTTTTACGAGGATGTTTCCGTAACCGGCTTCCGTCTCCGCACTAGTATCTCTGCTCCGCTATGACGGGATCTTTGGTGCGGAGACGGAAGCCGGTCACGGAAATGGGGCCGAGAATTACCCGTGAATCTGCCCATGACCGCACTACGTCTTTTTATTCGAGTGGACTATCTTGCTCGCTATAGGAACTTTGGCATGAGGTGTAGATGGAAGGAAGGTTGCTTTGTGCGTTGGGATAGGCTGGGCTGCGTCCACAATTCGCAGCGGTTTCTGGCGATCTTGGACGGAGCTGTTCCCAAATCGAGCTCACACCTCGCGGAGGTGGTTTAGCCAAAATGATGGAGCCGTCACATCGTTAGTGTCAACTCCCGCAGCAGAACAAAGCAGAAATGAGGTGAATAATTTTACCACTGGAACACCAAGCTGACAAATCGCTTTGTGGATCTCCTTGGCTGAATGCAGCGCCTGAATATTGCTTATGTGAATTTGATGAATTGTTCTTTGCATTGTGTGTGAGGTAGTGGGAAGGAGGGGGTGGCAGAGGAGGGGGGGGGGGGGAGCAGTGTGAAGGGAAGCAACAATAACAGCAGCACAATGGCAAACAGAAGCTCAGCAACTCTTAACCCATTCCTCTCTCCGGCTTACCGAAGCCTCAGACTGCTTCACCAAGCCCTTTCCCGGATCTTAGTTTAGCTGTTTAGTGCAGAGATGCAGTATGGAAACAGGCCCTTCGGCCAACTGAGTCCGTGATGACAGCAGATACAAAATGCCGGAGTAAAGGGCCTGTCCTACAAGCATGCAAGTCTATGCGATGAGCGCGATCAAACTAGAAGCGGGGGCCGCGCGAAGGTCGGGTGATCCCCTGTACAGGGCCGTTCCCACCAGCATGCGCCTGCATGCAGCGAGCGCGACCAAACCGGCAATAGGGGCCGCGCGGAGGTCGGGTGAGTGGCGCAACGCGGCGCAAAGTGAGGCGAACTTGGAGCGAAGTCTAAGGTAAGTTCGCCAGGACAGAGAGGGGCACACAGAGAGGGGCACAGAGGCACACACACAGACACAGAGGGCCACGGAGCCACACACAGAGATGGTCACGGAGGCACCTACAGAGAGAGTCACGGAGGCACGATGTCGGGGCGGTGTGTAATGCGTCAAGGTGACTGTGAGCCGACAAGCCGTTGCCGTGCGGAATTTTTGAACATAGTCAGTTTTTCGGAGCCCCGCGCGATGTCGGGACGAACTCCGCACAATTCCGCACGACTCCGGCGATCGAAGTGGGACCGGCCCCGCGACGCCGGACGCCTCAAGCGACCACGTTAGGTCAGCTCATTGCATAGAGTTGCATGCTTGTAGGACAGGCCCTTAACTCAGCGGGACAGGCAGCATCTCTGGAGAGAGGGAATGGGTGACGTTTGGGGTCGAGACCCTTCTTCAGAGTCCCCGCCGACCATCGATCTCCCGTTCAAACTGGTTCTATGTTATCCCATTTTCTCATCCACTCCCGACACACTAGGGGGCAGTTTACACAGGGTCAATTAACCTACAAACCCGCACGTCTTTGGGATGTGTGAGGAAACCAGATGTTCAGTTTAGAGATACAGCGTGAAACAATGAAGCCTGCAGCCCATCAGCTCTTTGCTTCACATCAGTCCCAATCGCCCATTAATTCCCCTGTAACTTATTCTCTTTCCCAATGTCTATCGACACCCCCCACATTGATGCACCCCAATTCCAACACCATCTACCCACAGTTGCTAATTAAGCTTATAGACAATAGGTAAAGAACTAGGCCATTCGGCCCTTCGAGCCAGCACCACCATTCAATGTGATCATGGCTGATCATCCCCCGTTCCTGCCTGTTCCCCATATCCCCTGACTCCGCTATCTTTAAGAGCCCTCTTGAAAGCATCCAGAGAACCTGCCTCCACCGCCCTCTGAGGCAGAGAATTCCACAGACTCACCACTCTCTGTGAGAAAAAGTGTTTCCTCGTCTCAGTTCTAAATAGCTTACTCCTTATTCTTAAACTGTGTGGCCCCTGGTTCTGGACTCCCCCAACATCGGGAACATGTTTCCTGCCTCTAGCGTGTCCAAGCCCTTAACAATCTTATATGTTTCAATGAGATTTCCTCTCATCCTTCTAAACTCCAGAGTGTACAAGCCCAGCTGCTCCATTCTCTCAGTACATATTTGGGATGTGGGCTTATCCCAGTTCGCCAGAGATGTTGCCTGACCTCAGTTCAGTTTATGGTCACGTGTACCGAGGTACAGTGAAAAGCTTTTGCTGCGTGCTATCCAGTCAGCAGAAAGACAATACATGATTACAATCGAGCCATTCACAGTGTATAGATACACGATAAGGGAATAACATGATAAGGGAATAGTGCAAGGTAAAGCCGGCAAAGTCCGATCAAGGATAGTCCGAGGGTCACCAATGAGGTAGATAGTAGTTCAGCACTGCTCTCTGGTTGTGGTAGGATGATTGCTAAGTTACTCCAATACTTTGTGTCTTTTTTTTTGTTAAACCAGCATCTGCAGTTCCTTGCGTCTTATTTAAGACAGACTTCTTTTCCCTTTGGACCAAGTCTTTGGTCTCCTGACCGAACACCTCCTCACAAGGCTATTGTATTAAATGTTGGTTAATTGCATTCCGCAGGCAGTAAGCTTGCTTCAAGAAATACCTTTGTGACTGCAAATCAATAAATCCTGTATTTCCTGGTGGATGCTGTCCACAAAACATTGGCTGAAGGAATAAGCCGATTCCTCTCCACACCAATAATCATCTTGTTGTGTTTGTACGCGCTGAACCTTCGCGCTCTGTTTAGGTGTAACATTCTGGTAATGAACAGACCCTGAATGAAATATTGGATGTTAATTATCCGAAACCTACTGCTGAAGAGCTTCGTCAACAACATTAAGCAATTATTCCATGGTGGGTTAACACCGAACATGTGTTTTCAGATACTTGAATGGATGGCAGAACAGGAACAGGCATTAATCAAACTTGCTGCAATATCGTGGCAGGAAAAAAGCAGGAGTCCACAGTCGTTCTAGATACAAGCCGGGGGGAAGATCAGACACGGAGATAGCTCGTACCCTGCCGATACATCCATCAGCAGTGACAGCCCTCTCTGAGAACCTGGCAGGTAGCGTTTAAAAGAGACTCTATGCTCCTTCTGTGGCCTCACCGAGTAAATTGTGGGCTTATCCCTTCAAGAATAAGAGGTAAGCCATTTAGAACGGAGACGAGGAAACACTTTTTCTCACAGAGAGTGGTGAGTCTGTGGAATTCTCTGCCTCAGAGGGCGGTGGAGGCAGGTTCTCTGGATGCTTTCAAGAGAGAGCTAGATAGGGCTCTTAAAAATAGCGGGGTCAGGGGATATGGGTAGAAGGCAGGAACGGGGTACTGATTGGGGATGATCAGCCATGATCACATTGAATGGCGGTGCTGGCTCAAAGGGCCGAATGGCCTCTACTCCTGCACCTATTATCTATTGTCTATTGTCTAAATGCACATTTTTCGATGCTTTACTCCAAATCACGAGAAGATCCGACCAAAAATAATCTCACGTTCAATCCGTCATCCACCTGCAAATTAAACATGGGCTGGTTCCACAGCCCAAACACAGTCTGAATCCACAATCTCTACAGTCTAAGGCCACAGCCTGTGTCCATAGTGTAAGGACAACCAGGATATCAGGGATCGGTGGTCAGCACGGTCTTGGTGGGCCGAAGGGTCTGTTTCTATGCTGTCTCTAAACTCCAACTAGAGTGGGGTCCATGCTACCCAACGGCCTGTTTCCTTCATCATCATTGCTTTTTTTTGCATCATTTCATTAATTTGTTCTACATCGCCATCCATGGCTGCCTCGCTAACAGTCTGTCTGTCCCTTTGTTGTTTGTTAGTACATGTTTAGTTTGTTTTATGGGGGGGGGTGAGGGGGGGAGGGGGTGGGGGGGTTGGGGGAAACTTTTTTCTAATCTCCTACTTCGACGGAGATGCGATTTTTGTTTGCGACTCCGTGTCATGTTTCCGACCGCACTGCGGCCTAACATCGTGGAGTTGGCGGCCTTTGCCGGAGACCGACTTCGGGAGCTCCTGCCGCGAGACTGACCATCGTGGAGCTTGCGGCCCCTGGCTAGAGACTGACTTCAGGAGCTCCAACCGCAGGAGCTCCGACCGCCCTGACGTGGGGGGCTTCGATCGCCCCAACACGGGGGCTTCGACCGCCGGCTGTGGGAAAATCGACCGCCCCAACGGATGGTTCGATACCCCTGACCGCTGGAGAATAAAGAGGAGGAAGACTGGACTTTTTTGGACTTCCATCACACAGGTATCCAAAGTTATGGGGAGAAGGCAGGAGAATGGAGTTGAGATAGATCAGCTGTGATTGAATGGCGGAGTAGACTTGATGGGCCGAATGGCCTAATTCTGCCCCTGTCACTTATGACCTTATGAAATAGCTTTGCATATAAAGCCAGGTTTTTCCGATGTTTCCCCCCACATAAGTGTGCATCCTTGCTATAAGAACTCTAAGTCTCAGTAATTCTGTTAGTCAGGAGTACAGTGAATTAAAACACACTGATAAGGAGTAATTGACGCTGAAACTCCTTGAAGATACCGGATTAATATTCCACACACAGTCCCCATCAGTCACTGAGAGAGAGCATCACATTACTGGTTTTTTTTTTCCTACTGACTCCTGCAGAGAAGTGCGCATTAGAGAGCTCACGGAAAACTGATGGTATATTTAATGAAGGCAGGTTATGCAGGATGAACAGGTTCTCTCTGTCCTTTTTATAAAACCTCCGGTCATTTATCTCTGCCTTGCAGTCCTGCGTACTGGTTGGCCGTAGCTGTCTCTCCCTGGAGGAGACAATCCCTGAGAAAGGCAGAGAGAAAATCCTATCAATAAAAGGGCATTTAATAAATGGACCCAGAAAAGGTGTCACACAGCAGGAGGCCCCATTAGCCTGTTTTCACTCCATAATCAGCATGTCTGATCATCAGTAATTCTTACTAAAAGGCCATCAAATTCTGATGTCTCAGCTGTCTCTGGCCTTCACTGTCGGCTCACGTTGACAAATGTGAGCGGTTTTCTAATTCGCAGCCACACAAAGCTCCGCAAAGCATCCTCCCCTCTTGCTCCACCAGTGTTTAGTTTAGAGTTTCCATATAATAATCATATAACAATTACAGCACGGAAACAGGCCTTCCAGTCCGTGCCGACCATTTATTTTCCCATCTACCTGCACTCAGACCATACCCCTCCATTCCCTTCCCGTCCATATACCTATCCACTTTACTTTTAAATGTTAAAATCGATCCTGCCTCCACCACTTCTGCTGGAAGATCATTCCACACAGCCACCACTCTCTGAGTAAATAAGTTCCCCCTCATGTTACCCCTAAACTTCTGTCCCTTAATTCTCATGTCATGCCCTCTTGTTTGAATCTTTCCTACCCTCAATGGGAAAAGCTTATCCACGTCAACTCTGTCTATCCCTTTCATCATTTTAAAGACCTCAATCAAGTCTCCCCTTAACCTTCTGCGCTCCAAAGAATAAAGACCTTCGAGGACAGAACAGCGCAGGGAAAGAACGTCTGCGCTGAACTTGCTGCCAGGATTATCCGTTTTTCAGGTCATAAGAGATAGGAGCA
>OY740816.1:24195050-24277550 GCA_963514005.1 Raja brachyura | reverse complement strand
TGAATTATACCATACTGCTCTTATTATACATGACCTGTCATTGTAACACCCAGAGAAGGTTCCCTCAGCCAAAGTACTTGATTATCTTTTAGATAAAGTCATAAATCTCAATTTTACACACGGCTTCACCTGTCTCTTCCAGGTCCATGGTGCCATTTCCAGTCAGTCATTGTTATGGTGCGTTGAATGTCATCCCATTTTATTCACTTTCATTCAGTCTGGTCCCGAAAGGATGCAGGACCGGGGCGAGAGCGAAAGGGAGGCGCAGGGAGAGGGAAGAAGGAAAGGAATGAGAGGAATAGATCGGGTAGAATCCCTTGCCCAGAGTATGGGAATCGAGGACAAGAGGACATAGGTTTAAGGTGAAGGGGAAAAGATTTAATAGGGGTCTGAGGGGTAACATTTTCACACATGGGGTGGTGGGTGTATGGAATAAGCTGCCAGAGGATATAAAGAAGGAACTGCAGATGCTGGAAAATCGAGGGTACATAAAAGGCTGGAGAAACTCAGCGGGTGCAGCAGCATCTAAGGAGCGAAGGAGATAGGTGACATTTCGGGTCGAGACCCTTCTTCAGACCCCAGAGGAGATAGTTGAGGCTGGGACTATCCCAACCTTTACGAAACAGTTAGACAGGTACATGGATAGGACAGGTTTGGAGAGATATGGACCAAATGCAGGCAGGTGAGACAAGTGCAGCTGGGACATGTTGGCCGGTGTGGGTAAGTTGGGCCGAAGGGCCTGTTTCCACGCTGTATCACTCTGTGACTCTATGAAGGATTTACATTCCTGGTGACCTTGCAATCACTCACCGCACAACAGTGACCGAATTTCAAGAGTAAATTCTTCATCCATGAGATACATTAGGATGTGGAGGCTATCTCACCATCAGTGGAGACGGACTTGTAATGCCTTTGGGAGGGCATCACTCGAGTGTGGTGAAAACAGGCACAACCCTTCTCTCAGGACACTGGAGACAAGGTCCACACACAACACAACAAGGAACAGTCAGCATCTCTGGAGAGAAGGAATGAAGAAGGGTCTCGACCTGAAACGTCACCCATCCCTTCTCTCCAGAGATGTTGTCTGTCCCGCTGAGTTACTCCAGCATTCCCATCAGGCAAAAGGTACAGAAGTGTGAAAATGCACACCTCCAAATTCAGGGACAGTTTCTTCCCAGCTGTTATCAGGCAACTGAACCATCCTACCACAACCAGAGAGCGGTGCTGAGCTACTATCTACCTCATTGGTGACCCTCGGACTATCCTTGATCGGACTTTGCTGGCTTTACCTTGCACTAAACGTTATTCCCTTATCATGTATCTGTACACTGTGGACGGTTCGACTGTAATCATGTATTGTTTTTCCGCTGACTGGTTAGCACGCAACAAAAGCTTTTCACTGTACCTCGGTACACGTGACAATAAACTAAACTGAAACCGAACAATCGAGCCATTTATGGTGTCGATCCAGTGTGGATGTTGGGCTGATGCTAATTAAGCAAGAACCTGCTTTCCGATTCCTTGGTGGGCACTGGAAGTGTCACTCTGGAGATCGCTAATCCAGGATTACAAGGGCTGCCGCTCCACTCCGATACCTCTCACCCCACTCAGGTGAGTTGCCAGGGCAGTGGGATGGGCAGCACTAGCTTGTCCAGCCACTGACGCCACTGTCTCTCTCCCTTTCTACCCTGCCTCTGGGAGCCAGCCCCATCCATCCTCGCAACACGTCGCACTGGAACGCAGAACAAGTTCTTAATTACCCAAGGAGCGGATGCTTGACTACAGGGCCAAGAACCTTTTCCATTTCCATCGGCAATAATCTGCCACAAATAAATGTCACATGCAATTATTTTTAATGGTGTAGTGATTTGCTTTCTCCCATGTTGCGTTTAGTAATGCCCGGATAGATCGTTGATTCCCAGAAACTACAGGCCAATCTTGAAGGCTGATTGCTCTACTTGCCTGCACGACCCATATCCTGAGATGATGATCCATAATCATAGTTAAAGAGCAGCACGGTGGCGCAGCAGTAGAGTTGCTGCCGTACAGCGCCAGAGACCCGGGTTTGATCCTGACCAGGTCCGTCAGTACGGAGTTTGCACGTTCTCCCTGTGACCGAGTGGGTTTTCCCCGGGTGCTCCAGTTTCCTCCCACACTCCAAAGATTTGCTGGTACAACAGGGACCTTATCAGGGACGGTGAATTACGGTAGGGCACCAGTAAATGGTGAATTACAGTAGGGCACCAGTAAATGGTGAATTACGGTAGGGCACCAGTAAATGGTGAATTACGGTAGGGCACCAGTAAATGGGGAATTAGGGTAGGGCACCTTTAAATGGGGAATTAGGGTAGGGCACCAGTAAATAGTGAATTATGGTTGGGCACCTTTAAATGGTGAATTACGGTAGGGCACCAGTAAATGGGGAATTACGGTAGGGCACTAGTAAATGGGGAATTAGGGTAGGGCACCAGTAAATGGTGAATTACGGTAGGGCACCAGTAAATGGGGAATTAGGGTAGGGCACTAGTAAATGGGGAATTAGGGTAGGGCACTAGTAAATGGGGAATTAGCGTAGGGCACCAGTAAATAGTGAATTATGGTTGGGCACCTTTAAATGGTGAATTACGGTAGGGCACCAGTAAATGGGGAATTACGGTAGGGCACCTTTAAATGGGGAATTAGGGTAGGGCACCAGTAAATGGGGAATTACGGTAGGGCACTAGTAAATGGGGAATTAGGGTAGGGCACCAGTAAATGGGGAATTACGGTAGGGCACTAGTAAATGGGGAATTAGGGTAGGGCACCAGTAAATGGGGAATTATGGTAGGGCATACAATGTAGATCCTCATTACTCAGCATTGAAGGACATACAGTGCCGGAGTACTCAGCGAGTCAGACAGCTTGACCAGAGAACATGGATGGGTGACGTTTCAAATCGAGACCTTTCTCTAATTTAACGAAGGGTCTTGAACCACAACGTTACCTATCCATGTTCTCCACAGATGCTGCCTAACCTGTTATTACTCTTGCACTGTGTATTTTTGTGTATTAACCAGCATCCGTAGTTCTTTGCCTCCATATTACTCAGTATTACTCTGTATTACTGAGCATTAGTCCACATGAATTAACAGTACTCAGCATTGCTTTGCATTTTTGAGCATTAAGGGCCTGTCCTACAAGCATGCAACTCTATGCGATGAACGCGATCAAACTAGAAGCGGGTGCCGCGCGGAGGTCGGGTGATCCCTGCACAGGGCCGTTCCCACCAGCATGCGCCTGCATGCGGCAAGCGCAACCAAACCGGCAGCGAGGGCCACACGGAGGTCAGGTGAGTGGCGCAACGCGGCGCAAAGTGAGGCGAACTTGGAGCGAAGTCTAAGGTAAGTTCGCCAGGACAGAGAGGGGCACACAGAGAGGGGCACAGAGGCACACACATAGAGGGTCACGGAGCCACACACATAGAGGGGCACAGAGGCACGACGTCGAGACGGTGTGTAATGCGTCGAGGCGACTGCGAGCCGACAAGCCGTTGCCGCGCGGAATTTTTGGACATAGTCAGTTTTTCGGAGCCCCGCGCGATGTCGGGACAAACTCCGCACAATTCCACACGGTTCCGGCGATCGAAGTGGGACTGGCCCCACGACGCCGGACGGCACAAGCGACCACGTTAGGTCGCGCTAATCGCATAGAGTTGCATGCTTGTAGGACAGGCCCTTAAGTCCACATTAGTCAGATTGTTTGCCTGTGTTGTTGCCTCTCCACTGCACCTGTTCCTTCTTACGCACATTATCCAATTATGGATCTTCTGCGCTCACATTTCTATATGTTCATAAGTTCACAAGTTCTAGGAGAAGAATCAGCTTTGCCCAGAGGGCAACCATTTCCCCCACTCCCAGACCCATCGGAACTTTGCACCAACATCAGGTGGGATTATTGTCCCAATTGCCAGCATAGAATGTCCAAAATTTGCTTCCACTCTAACACACTGCATACTATCCACACTGAGTGAGATTCTTCACAGGTTCACAAGTTATAGGGGTGGAATTAGGCCATTCTGCCCATCGAGTCTACTCCGCCATTCAATCATGGGATCTCTGCCTCCTAACCCCATTTTCCTGCCTTCTCCCCATAACCCTTGACACCTGTTCTAATCAAGAATCTGTCTATCTCTGCCTTAAAAATATCCACTGACTTGGCCTCCACAGCCCTCTGTGACAATGAGTTCCACAGATTAACTACCCTCTGACTAAAGAAGTTCCTCCTCACCTCCTTTCCAAAAGAGCGCCCTTTAATTCTGAGGCTGTGACCTCTGGTCCTAGACTCTCCCACTAGTGGAAACATCCTCTCCACATCCACTATGCCTTTCATTATTCTGTAAATTTCAATGAGTTCCCCCCTCAGCCTTGTAAATTCTAGTGAGTACAGGCCCAGTGCTGTCAAACGCTCATCATATGCTAACCCACTCATTCCTAGAATCATTCTTGTAAACCTCCTCTGGACCCTCTCCAGAGCCAGCACATCCTTCCTCAGATATGTGGCCCAAATTTGCTCACAGTATTCCCTGACCAGCTCCTTATCGAGCCTCAGCATTACATCTCTGTGGCTTGGTCAAAGTTTATATTTGATAGGGCAGCACGATGGCGCAGCGGTAGAGTTGCTGCCTCACAGTGCAAGAGACCCAGGTTCGATCCTGACTACGGATGCTGTCTGTACGGAGTTTGTACGTTCTCCCCGTGGGGTTTTCTGAGAGATCTTCACTCCAATCTTCACAGGTTTGTAGGTTAGTTGGCTTGGTAGAAATGTAAAATTGTCCCTGGTGCGTGTAGGAATGCTGTTAGTGTGCGGGGATCGCTGGTCAGCTGGTCAGGGCCTGTTTCTGCACTGTATGTCTAAAACTAAACTAAACTAATGAATGTACTGTTTGAAATGCCGCTGCGTTTTTGCACAGTCCTTGTTTTTTTTCATTCTGAATAAAGTTTTATTTTTTGGGGGAAAAAAGCTCACAATTTGTGCAGAGTTCATCAGAATCAAATTAGACTGCAGACACAGAGCCATGCAGATATATGTGGGATAATTCAAGGCTGGAATTTTTGATTTCTAGCCTAGCGCCAGTTTGTCTGAGAAGCCAAGGGGGATTGTTAAGATCGGCTGGGTCTCGCGGTGATAAATATCAGTGGGCAAGGAAGTGAAAGGCATTCAGCAGAAAAGCACTCACTAATGGATAGAGAGAGCAAATCTCAAAGGAAAGACAGGCCATGAAAGGTGAAGCAATTCGATGAAGCTGATGGGCAGAATTGTGTTTATTTCAATGCAAGTGGTATTGAGGAGAAAGCAGATGAACCAGCATTCACGGTTTAATAATAAGGGATCGGCCATTTAGGACCGAGATGAGGAAAAACTTTTCCACCCAGAGAGTTGTGAATCTGTGGAATTCTCTGCCACAGAAGGCAGTGGAGGCCAATTCACTGGATGTTTTCAAGAGAGAGTTAGATTTAGCTCTTAGGGCTAACGGAATCAAGGGATATGGGGAGAAAGCAGGAACGGGGTACTGATTCTGGATGATCTGCCATGGTCATATTGTGCTGGCTCGAAGGGCCAAATTGCCTACTCGTGCACCTATTCTCTATGTTTCTATGAAGTTAGAGTCATGATCGGTGTTTGGAACTGATGTAATGTGTAGAAAGGAACTGCAGATGCTGGTTTAAACCAACGATAGACACAACCAGCTGGAGTAACTCAGCGGGACAGGACAGGCAGCATCTCTGGAGAGAAAGAATGGGTGAAGAAGGGTCTTGACCTGAAACGTCACCCATCTCTTCTCTCTGGAGATGTTGCCTGTCAAGTCTTTATTTCTATAGCACATTTAAAAACAACTCTCGTTGACCAAAGTGCTTCACATCAGTGCAGGTACTAACATGCTACATACAGTGGTACATAGATCTAACAATACATACAAAAATACATACATACAGTGTCCCTCAGAGGACCTCAAGGAACGCCTGTCCTGCTGAGTAAAGCCCCTGTTCCACTGTACGAGGTAATTCAACAGTTCTCCCGAGTTTTCCCCCGATTCGAACACGGAGAATGTCCGTAGGAGTTCGTGGATGTCTCGTAGGGGGTCGTAATGCTAACGGCAGGTACTCGGGAAATCCGGTAACTCGAGACTTTTTTCACCCCTGCAAAAAATGACCCCGAGTAAAAAAATACTCGTGATGAAAAAATGTTTAACTTTTTATACCTGCCGTTAGCCGCTACGAGATATCCACAAACTCCTACGGACCCGCTACGGACATTCTCCGAGTTCGAATCGGGAAAACTAGGGAGAACTCGTGAATTACCTCGTACAGTGGGACATGGGTTTTACTCCGTCCGGCTTTTTGTATCTATCTACGGTATTTGGGACAATGTTGCTCCTGATCTTATACACCTCTATAAGACACACAATTTTCGGCTTGTACTCGCTGGAATTTAGAAGATTGAGGGGGGATCTTATAGAAACTTACAAAATTCTTAAGGGGTTGGACAAGCTAGATGCAGGAAGATTGTTCCCGATGTTGGGGGAGTCCAGAACAAAGGGGTCACAGCTTAAGGATAAGGGGGAATTCCTTTAGGACCGAAATGAGGAAAACATTCTTTACACAGAGAGTGGTGAGTCTCTGGAATTCTCTGCCACAGAGGGTAGTTGAGGCCAGTTCATTGGCTATATTTAAGAGGGCGTTAGATGTGGCACTTGTGGCTAAAGGGATCAGGGGGTATGGAGAGAAGGCAGGTACGGGATACTGAGTTGGATGATCAGCCATGATCACATTGAATGGCGGTGCAGGCTCGAAGGGCCGAATGGCCTACTCCTGTACCTATTTTCTATGTTTCTATGTTTCTAATAAAATAGCGGAGTCAGTGGATATGGGGAGAAGGCAGGAACGGGATACTATTTGGGGATGATCAGCCATGATCACATTGAATGGCGGTGCTGGCTCGAAGGGCCGAATGGCCTACTCCTGCACCTATTGTCTATTGTCTGTTGTCTATTGACACAAGGTGCTGGAAATGTTTCTATATCTTTGGATAAATTCTTCAGATTAAACACCTATTAACTTAGAAGCAAGGAAAGGATTTTAATTGAAGCTGAATAGATAATCTTCTGACGTAACTATCCTAACTGTGCTGTAACATTTCTTTAGATGTTTCTTCAGAACCATGTTCATGAGACAGTAAGGCTGTGCTTAAAAGTGCCTCTGCTATTCTAAAGTTAATAAATAATGGGACTCGACACTTATGAAAGTTAATGATAATGAAAATCTTCAGTAGAGGTTGGGAGATTAAAGGGAGATGATATGCCTTGGGGCAGTAAGGTATTTTATGCCGATGAAACCTCGCAGAGCACAAGAGCGATTTTAGCTTCTGGCTTTTCGAAATCTTAAAGGCTAATTTTCTTAGAGAATCTAAGGAAAATCTCATAAGGTCATAAGTGATAGGAGCAGAATTATGCCATTCAACCCATCATATCTACTCCGCCATTCAATCGTGGCTGATCGATCACTACATCCTAACCCATTCTCCTGCCTTCTCCACATAACCCCTGATCACAACTACTAATCGCACTTCCGTATAGAATTCCTCATAATTCCGCTACTTTGCTTTGGTGGCATTCCTGACTCTGGCCCCATATTCCTTGCTCCAGTTCTTGGAACCCAGGATAATCTGCTCTTATCACGAGTTAGATGAACTTGAGCGGGGGAAGTGGAGAAAGGACTTCCAGGTGGGTATGAAACACCATGACAGCACATGTTTCAAGACCCTGGAGGTCAGGCTCAAAGACCACACCATGGTCTACCACTGCGCCATCGTGATGTTCATCTACCTGGAACATTCACTTCACCTTCTACAAACGTTGCCTGACCTGCCAAAAATCTCCAGCAGTTGCTAGTTTTATTTCAGATTTCACCAGATTTTGCTTTTCCTCATCGGATGCTGGTTGTCTCTAGAGGAGGCGTCTGAGTAAAGTCATCTCTTGGCATTAACGATACAGCTCGATCATAAGTTGCCGGCGCGTATATACAGTCCGTGTGGTGCTGGGGGGCATCTGGGTTTGTTAGGAAACTGGGCAACAGCAGATAAACTCGGCAACTTCCAAACTTTAGTTTAGTTTAGTTTAGTTTATCTTGGTCTAGTCTAGTCTAGTTTAGTTCAGTCTAGTCTAGTCTAGTCTAGTTTAGTCTAGTTTAGTTTAGTCTAGTTTAGTCTAGTTTAGTCTAGTTTAGTCTAGTTTAGTTTAGTCTAGTTTAGTCTAGTTTAGTCTAGTTTAGTCTAGTCTAGTTTAGTTTAGTCTAGTTAAGTCTAGTTTAGTCTAGTTTAGTCTAGTTTAGTTTAGTCTAGTTTAGTCTAGTCTAGTTTAGTCTAGTTTAGTCTAGTTTAGTCTAGTTTAGTCTAGTTTAGTCTAGTCTAGTTTAGTCTAGTCTAGTTTAGTTTAGTTTAGTCTAGTTTAGTCTAGTCTAGTTTAGTCTAGTTTAGTCAAGTTTAGTCTAGTTTAGTCAAGTTTAGTCTAGTTTAGTCTAGTTTAGTTTAGTCTAGTTTAGTCTAGTTTAGTCTAGTTTAGTCTAGTTTAGTTTAGTCTAGTTTAGTCTAGTTTAGTCTAGTTTAGTCTAGTCTAGTCTAGTCTAGTTTAGTCTAGTTTAGTCTAGTTTAGTCTAGTTTAGTTTAGTCTAGTTTAGTCTAGTTTAGTTTAGTTTAGTTTAGTCTAGTTTAGTCAAGTTTAGTCTAGTTTAGTTTAGTTTAGTTTAGTCTAGTTTAGTCTAGTTTAGTCTAGTTTAGTTTAGTTTAGTTTAGTCTAGTTTAGTCTAGTTTAGTCTAGTTTAGTCTAGTCTAGTCTAGTTTAGTCTAGTTTAGTTTAGTTTAGTTTAGTCTAGTTTAGTCTAGTTTAGTTTAGTCTAGTTTAGTCTAGTTTAGTCTAGTTTAGTCTAGTTTAGTTTAGTCTAGTTTAGTCTAGTTTAGTCTAGTTTAGTCTAGTCTAGTTAAGTCTAGTTTAGTCTAGTTTAGTCTAGTTTAGTTTAGTCTAGTTTAGTCTAGTTTAGTCTAGTCTAGTTTAGTCTAGTTTAGTCTAGTTTAGTCTAGTCTAGTTTAGTCTAGTCTAGTCTAGTTTAGTCTAGTTTAATTTAGTTTAGTCTAGTCTAGTTTAGTCTAGTTTAGTCAAGTTTAGTCTAGTTTAGTCTAGTTTAGTCTAGTTTAGTCTAGTTTAGTTTAGTCTAGTATAGTTTAGTTTAGTTTAGTCTAGTCTAGTTTAGTCTAGTTTAGTCTAGTTTAGTTTAGTCTAGTTTAGTCTAGTTTAGTCTAGTTTAGTTTAGTCTAGTTTAGTTTAGTCTAGTTTAGTCTAGTTTAGTCTAGTTTAGTTTAGTCTAGTTTAGTCTAGTTTAGTCTAGTTTAGTTTAGTTTAGTCTAGTTTAGTTTAGTCTAGTTTAGTCTAGTTTAGTCTAGTTTAGTCTAGTTTAGTTTAGTCTAGTTTAGTCTAGTTTAGTCTAGTTTAGTTTAGTTTAGTTTAGTCTAGTTTAGTTTAGTTTAGTTTAGTCTAGTTTAGTCTAGTCTAGTTTAGTCTAGTTTAGTTTAGTCAAGTTTAGTCTAGTTTAGTCTAGTTTAGTCTAGTTTAGTCTAGTTTAGTTTAGTCTAGTTTAGTCTAGTTTAGTTTAGTCTAGTTTAGTCTAGTCTAGTCTAGTTTAGTCTAGTTTAGTTTAGTCTAGTTTAGTCTAGTCTAGTTTAGTCTAGTTTAGTTTAGTCTAGTTTAGTTTAGTTTAGTTTAGTCTAGTCTAGTTTAGTCTAGTTTAGTTTAGTCTAGTTTAGTTTAGTCTAGTTTAGTTTAGTCTAGTTTAGTCTAGTTTAGTCTAGTTTAGTTTAGTCTAGTTTAGTCTAGTTTAGTCTAGTTTAGTTTAGTCTAGTTTAGTTTAGTCTAGTTTAGTTTAGTCTAGTTTAGTCTAGTTTAGTCTAGTTTAGTTTAGTCTAGTCTAGTCTAGGTTAGTCTAGTTTAGTTTAGTCTAGTTTAGTCTAGTCTAGTTTAGTCTAGTTTAGTCTAGTTTAGTTTAGTCTAGTCTAGTCTAGTTTAGTCTAGTTTAGTTTAGTCTAGTTTAGTCTAGTCTAGTCTAGTTTAGTCTAGTTTAGTCTAGTTTAGTTTAGTCTAGTCTAGTTTAGTCTAGTTTAGTCTAGTTTAGTTTAGTCTAGTTTAGTCTAGTCTAGTTTAGTCTAGTTTAGTCTAGTTTAGTTTAGTCTAGTCTAGTCTAGTTTAGTCTAGTTTAGTTTAGTCTAGTTTAGTTTAGTCTAGTTTAGTTTAGTCTAGTTTAGTCTAGTTTAGTTTAGTCTAGTCTAGTCTAGTTTAGTCTAGTTTAGTTTAGTTTAGTCTAGTTTAGTTTAGTCTAGTCTAGTCTAGTTTAGTCTAGTTTAGTTTAGTCTAGTTTAGTCTAGTCTAGTTTAGTCTAGTTTAGTCTAGTTTAGTTTAGTCTAGTCTAGTCTAGTTTAGTCTAGTTTAGTTTAGTCTAGTCTAGTCTAGTTTAGTCTAGTTTAGTTTAGTCTAGTCTAGTTTAGTCTAGTTTAGTCTAGTTTAGTTTAGTCTAGTCTAGTCTAGTTTAGTCTAGTTTAGTTTAGTCTAGTTTAGTTTCGTCTAGTTTAGTTTAGTCTAGTTTAGTCTAGTTTAGTTTAGTCTAGTCTAGTCTAGTTTAGTCTAGTTTAGTTTAGTCTAGTTTAGTCTAGTTTAGTTTAGTCTAGTCTAGTCTAGTTTAGTCTAGTTTAGTCTAGTTTAGTTTAGTCTAGTTTAGTCTAGTTTAGTTTAGTCTAGTCTAGTCTAGTCTAGTTTAGTTTAGTCTAGTCTAGTCTAGTTTAGTCTAGTTTAGTTTAGTCTAGTTTAGTCTAGTTTAGTCTAGTTTAGTTTAGTCTAGTTTAGTTTAGTCTAGTCTAGTCTAGTTTAGTCTAGTTTATTATTGTCACATGTACTGAGGTACGGTGAAAAGCTACAGTGTTTACGTGCAACTCAGTCAGAGAAAAGAAAAGACATGATTACATGAGGAACTTCAGTTGCCGTGCTTTGAAAGAACTGATGTTGAGAGAGAGAATGTAGGATGCTGGAGAAACTGAGCGGGTGCAGCAGCATCTATGGAGCGAAGGAATAGGTGACGTTTCGGGCTGAAACCCCTCTTCAGACTGATGAGAGAGAAGGCAGGATTTCAGTCGATTGAAGGCTCTCCCACAACATGCCCGGCCGGTGACCTAGAGACAAGAGCTCCCTCGCAAGAACGCCTTTGTGGCTCCGAGGAGAGAAAGCTCATCTGTATTTTGTTCCAAAATAAAAACAAAAAAAAAGTTATCTTGCAAAAGTTTTCAAAGAGGAGCCCTCAAGGAAAGCAATAGAGTGTGAATGCTAATATTGAGCAGACATTAGGGACAAGTGTGGAGATGAAGGCCAGAAGGCTATGTTAAGCAATCAGCCATTAATTAGAGCTGTAATTGATTCTAGGTTTAATGGGTGATTAAATAATGACAATAATTCCCTCACGCTCCTTATAGTTATTAGGGGAATCGCAGGAGGTGCTGGTAGTTGTCTGATGTGCATTTGTGGACACATCTCACTGACCTCCCCATCCCCACCCCCCCCCCCACACACTCCCCCCCCCCCAAACACTCCCCCCGCCCCACACACTCCCCCCCCCACACACTCCCCCCCCCAAACACTCCCCCCGCCCCACACACTCCCCCCCCCACACACTCCCCCCGCCCCACACACTCCCCCCGCCCCACACACTCCCCCCCCCCACACACTCCCCCCCCCACACACTCCCCCCCCCCACACACTCCCCCCCCACACACTCCCCCCCCCCCAAACACTCCCCCCGCCCCACACACCCCCCCCCACACACTCCCCCCCCCCACACACTCCCCCCCCCACACACTCCCCCCCCCAAACAATCCCCCCCCTCAAACACTCCCCCCGCCCCACACACTCCCCCCGCCCCACACACTCCCCCCCCCCACACACTCCCCCCGCCCCACACACTCCCCCCCCAAACACTCCCCCCCCCCAAACACTCCCCCCCCCAAACACTCCCCCCCCCAAACACTCCCCCCGCCCCACACACTCCCCCCCCACACACTCCCCCCCCTCCACACACTCCCCCCCCCCCACACACTCCCCCCCCCAAACACTCCCCCCCCCCAAACACTCTCCCCCCCCCAAACACTCCCCCCCCACACACTCCCCCCCCCCAAACACTCCCCCCCCAAACACTCTCCCCCCCAAACACTCCCCCCCCCACACACTCCCCCCACCCCACACCCCCCCCGCCCCACACACTCCCCCCCCCAAACACTCCCCCCGCCCCACACACTCCCCCCCCCCCCACACACTCCCCCCACACAGCCCCTTGTCTATGTCACTGGGTAAGACATTAAACTTTGCCTTCTCCGCTGTGTGCTGGCATCCAGATCTGACGGAGCAGGTTTCACTCCTCGAGGGGCTGTCCCACTGTACGAGTTCATTCCAAGAGCTCTCCCGAGTTTAAAAAAAAATCAAACTCGTGGTAAGCACGGAGAATGAACGTAGCGGGTACGTCGGAGCTCGGGGACGTCTCTTAGCGGCTCGTAACGCTAACGGCAGGTACTCGGGAAGACTCGCTAACGGCAGGTGAGCTCGGGAAGACTCGTGAAGATTTTTCAACATGTTGGAAAATGTCCACGAGAGCCCCGAGTACCGACGAGCGGCCGTTACCGTAAATCTCCGAGTTCGAATCAGGGCAAACTCGGGGAGAGCTCTTGGAATGAACTCGTACAGTGGGACAGGGCCATCACTGTTCATTAGTCAAGAGTCAAGAGTGCTTTATTGTCATAGTGGATGTTTCCACTAGTGGGAGAGTCTAGGACTAGAGGGCACAGCCTCAGAATTAAAGGACGTTCTTTTAGGAAGGAGATGAGGAGAATTTCTTTAGTCAGAGGGTGGTGAATCTGTGGAATTCTTTGCCACAGAAGGCTGTGGAGGCCAAATCAATGGATATTTTTGGAGATAGATAGATTCTTAATTAGAACGTGCTGGGGTTATGGGGTGAAGGCATGAGAATGGGGTCAGGAGGGAGAGATAGATCAGCCACGATTGAATGGCAGAGTAGAGGATGGGCTGAATGGCCTAATTCTACTCCTATCACTTATGACCTTATAGGTCCCGGATAGAACATTGAAATTCTTACTTGCAGCAGCATATATTATTGGCTGTTTGCTTCATCTACATCAAACCTTAGCAACCAGGGATATATCATATTGAATGGTGGGCTAGGCTTAAGGGGCTGAATGGCCTATGCCTGTTCCCATTTTGATGGGCATTCGCAAATAGAGCAATCAAAAAGGTCCTTCGGCCCATCGAGACCATGCCGACCATCAGCCACCCATTTATATACTCATACTGTGTGGCAACAGGCCCTTCGGTCCAACTTGCTCACATCAACCAACATGCCCCATCTACCCTAATCCCACCTGCCTGCGTTTGGCCCATATCCCTCTTAACCTGTCCTTTCCATGTACCTGCCTGATGGGTCCTTCAACGTTGGGATAGTCCCAGCCTCAACCACCTCCTCTGGCAGCCCGTTCCACCACCCTCTGTGTCAAAACGTTACCCCTCAGATTCCTATTTAAATCTTTTCCCCTTCATCTTCAACCATTTTGCACCAATTCTACACTAATCCCATTTTATTCTCCAAATATTCCCACTCACTAGAAGCAATTTACAGCTCCCCATTAACCCACTGACCCTCCTGCCTTTAGAATGTTGGAGGATAACAAAAGCATCTGAGGGATACCACTCATGGTTGCAGACAGAACATGCACACTCCACACAGACAGCACTGGAGGCCAGGACCCACTGTGGAGCTGTGAGGCAGCAGCTCTACATTGTCCTAAAAGAACACAAAGTGCTGGAGCGACTCAGCAGGTCAGGCAGCATCTCTGGAGAACATAAACAGCCTGAGACCCGAAACATCCCCTGTACATGTTCTCCACAGATGCTGCCTGACCCGCTGAGTTACTCCAGCACTCTGTGAAACGTCACCTATCCATGTTCCCCACAGATGCTGCCTGACCCGCTGAGTTACTCCAGCACTCTGTGAAACGTCACCTATCCATGTTCTCCACAGATGCTGCCTGACCCACTGAGTTACTCCAGCACTCTGTGAAACGTCACCTATCCATGTTCTCCACAGATGCTGCCTGACCCACTGAGTTACTCCAGCACTCTGTGAAACGTCACCTATCCATGTTCTCCACAGATGCTGCCTGACCCGCTGAGTTACTCCAGCACTCTGTGAAACGTCACCTATCCATGTTCCCCACAGATGCTGCCTGACCCGCTGAGTTACTCCAGCACTCTGTGAAACGTCACCTCTCCATGTTCCCCACAGATGCTGCCTGACCCGCTGAGTTACTCCAGCACTCTGTGAAACGTCACCTATCCATGTTCTCCACAGATGCTGCCTGACCCGCTGAGTTACTCCAGCACTCTGTGTCCTCACATTTATTAATCAACATCTGCAGTTTATTGCCTCTTCATTTTGCTAATTTCTCTAATGGAAGAGCGGCAAGCTGGCACAGCGCCAGAGACCCGGGTTCGATCCTAACTACGGGTGCTGTCTGTATGGAGTTTGTATGTTCTCCCCGTGACCTGCGTGGGTTTTCTCTGAGATCTTCGGTTTCCTCCCACACTCCAAAGACGTGCAGGTTTGTAGGTTAATTGGCTTGGTGTAAATGTAAATTGTCCCTGGTGTGTGTCGGATAGTGTTAGTGTGCGGGGATCGCTGGTCGGCACGGACTCGGTGGGCCGAAGGGCCTGTTTCCGCGCTGCATCTCTAAACTAAACTAGACTCTAAAGCTGCAGCGTTTTAGGTTAAGGAATTTATAGCTCTGAGATACCTCGACAAAAAGTACTAGTCTCGGAATGTTAGCAAAGGGCAGGGTAATGGGATCAAGTGAGGAGTCAAATTGTCCTTTTTCTCTGCTGTGAAAATTTGCCACTCTAAAGTCAAAATCATTTTAGCTGTCATTTCATCTTTGCAGTGTGGCCATGTGTTGTCATCGTAAAAGGCATGAAAGGCAATTTACAAAAATAAAAGACCTTGTTAAAAGCAGGTTAACAACTGTGCAAACTTTGTAAAGACAAATGGATGCGAATGAGTGAAAAACATTGCTGTTTGGAATGAACTAGACAGATAAAACCGGCTCCGAATCCAGCTAACCCGTGTTAATTAAATACGCCAATACACTTCAATGAGGCATTTCATATTTCAGCTTGTTTTGACCAACCACCACAAGTATTAGCCTTCTGCTGTTTTAATTCAAATACAAGAGAGAGGAGAGAGAGGAGAAGAGAAGAGAGGAGAGAGAAAGAGAGAGAGAGAGAGAGAGAGAGAGAGAGAGAGAGAGAAGAGAGGAGAGGGGAGAGAGGGAGAGAGAGAGAGAGAGGAGGGTGGGAGAGCGAGGAGAGAAAGAAAGAGAGATAGGAGAGAGAGAGAGAGAAGAGAGGAGAGAGAGAGAGGAGAGGAGAGAGAGAGAGAGAGAGCGGAGAGGAGAGAGAGAGAGACAGAGAGAGAGAGAGACAGACACACAGACAGGCATAGCCTGAGGCAGACAGACAGAGAGAGAGACAGTGGGAGAGAGAAAAATAAGAGAGAGACAGAGACAGAGAGAGAGACAGAGAGAGAGAGAGAGAGACGGAGAGACAGATTCTGTCATTTCTAAATCTACACTACATGCGTGATGTCCAGTACAACTGCTCAGCAGAATGTAATGAAAATGATTATGTCTCTCCCTTTCTCTCACCATCAATGCTGCCTGACCTGCTAAGTGTTCCCAGCACGATACTATTTAAATTTCAGATTTCCACCATCTGCAATATTATTGATATTCAGACACTGTTTACTTATTAATCTTGACGTTCATGGCCATTGTCCAGGTCTCCGAAGAACAATGTGCCTGTGTGTCTTTTGAGAAATTATTGGGTTTAGACTTCCAAAATGATGCAATGTTTAAGACTTTCACATATTCCATCATATTTAATAGAGGATTAATAATTAATACCAACAATTAAATTGGTGAAATAGGCCGTGACATTGAGAAAACCAATCTCCTTTGTAAAAGTCTAAGTTGCTGGAAATTGGAAGAGATCAGAATCAGGAGTGACATCATGAGGAGTAGATTGTGTTTAATGTACTAAAGGCTTGTGGTAGCGAGTTGGGGAGATCGAGAGAGGGTGGCGGGGGCCTAGAACATTCTGCCAGGGGTGGTGGTACAGATTCATAATGTGATCCAGCCTAGAGTCAGGCCCTTCCGCCCAACTTGCCCACACCGGCCAACATGTCCCATCTACACCAGTCCCACCTGCCCCTGTTTGGCCCATATCCCTCCAAACCTGTCCTATCCATGTACCTGTCTAAATATTTCTGAAACACCACCTGATAGTCCCAGCCTCAACTACCTGTTCCATACACCCACCACCCTTTGTGTGAAAAAGTTGCCCCTCTGATTCTTATTCAATCTTTCCCCCCTCACCTTAAACCTCTGTCCTCTGGTCCTCGATTCCCCTACTCTGGGCAAGAGACTCAGTGCATCTACCCAATCTATTCCTCTCATGATTTTATACACTTCTAAGTGAGTAATTGGCCAAGTATTCACATACAAGGAATTTGCCTTGGTGCTCCGCCCACAAGTAACAACATGACGTACAGTGACAGTTACGAATGACTCAGAAAAACACTAAACATTCTATAAGATCACCCTCACCCACTTCTCTCTGTAGTTCAGGCCCTCGAGTCCTGGCAACATCCTCGTAAAAGGTGGTGGCAGCAGATACGACACTAGTGTATAAAAGGCTTAGTTTAGTAAGTTTACTTTAGTTTATTTTAGTTTATTGTCATGTGTACCAAGGTACAGTTAAAAGCTTTTGTTGTTTGCTAACCAGTCAGTGGAAATAGATTTATTAAAACATTTTGGGTGGCTATTTTTTAAATTATTTCCGTATTGGTTAATACCCAACTGGAGCCCGATCCTAAATTAATAATATTAGGCATATCTGAACAATACCTAAAACTTACAATAAACCAAAGAAAGTTCCTTGATTACAGTATAATAACTGGGAAAAAATTAATATTAAAATTTTGGAAAAATCCTGCATCCCCCACAATCAAAATGTGGATTATGGAGGTGTCGGAGACCTTAAATCTGGAAAACATTTGATTTGTCTTAATTGACAAACCAGAATTATTTACTAGAATATGGTCCCCATTCATAGATTATTTGAAGGGGTAGAATGGGCCGGCGCTGAGATCTTACGGAAGCTTGAACCCAGGACTAGATGAATAACCATATAACCATATAACAATTACAGCACGGAAACAGGCCCTCTCGGCCCTTCCAGTCCGTGTCGCAGGTAGTCCCATCTACCTACACTCAGACCATACCCCTCCATTCCCTTCCCGTCCATATACCTATCCACTTTACTTTTAAATGTTAAAATCGATCCTGCCTCCACCACTTCTGCAGGAAGCTCATTCCACACAGCCACCACTCTCTGAGTAAAGAAGTTCCCCCTCATGTTACCCCTAAACTTCTGTCCCTTAATTCTCATGTCATGCCCTCTTGTTTGAATCTTCCCTACCCTCAATGGGAAAAGCTTATCCACGTCCACTCTGTCTATCCCTTTCATCATTTTAAAGACCTCAATCAAGTCCCCCCCCTTAACCTTCTGCGCTCCAAAGAATAAAGACCTAACTTGTTCAATATGCTCTCTGACCTACGAACCTATCTCCTAAGTTGTATTATGGATAGTTTATTCTATTTTTCTAATTTTCCTTTCTTTCTCTTTATTTTTTCTATCTATTTAAAAAAATAAATAATAATAATTAGTCAAACATAGAAACATAGAAATTAGGTGCAGGAGTAGGCCATTCGGCCCTTCGAGCCTGCACCGCCATTCAATATGATCATGGCTGATCATCCAACTCAGTATCCACACCTGCCTTCTCTCCATACCCTCTGATCCCTTTAGCCACAAGAGCCACATCTAACGCCCTCTTAAATATAGCCAATGAACTGGCCTCAACTATCCTCTGTGGCAGAGAATTCCACAGACCCATCACTCTCTGTGTGAAAAAAGTCCTTCTCATCTTGGTCCTAAAGGATCTCCCCCTTATCCTTAAGCTGTGACCCCTTGTCCTGGACCTCCCCAACATTGGGAACAATCTTCCTGCATCTAGCCTGTCCAACCCCTTAAGAATTTTGGAAGTTTCTATAAGATCCCCTCTCAATCTCCTAAATTCTAGAGAGTATAAACCGAGTCTATCCAGTCTTTGTTCATAAGACAGTCCTGACATCCCAGGAATCAGTCTGGTGAACCTTCTCTGCACTCCCTCTATGGCAATAATGTCCTTCCTCAATGTTAATATGCAACTGATAAATGAAGACCCCAGCTACATTGGTAGCGGAGTCCCTGGAATCCTGGATATTTAGTATGTAACTGTTTAACAAAGTTTATAGTGGTTCGGACTATGACATGTACATGCCTCTAATAAAATTTAACTTAAAAAAAAAGAAATAGATTTTTAGATAGGCACATGGATATGCAGGGAATGGAGGGATATGGATCACGAGCAGGAAGAAAGGATAGTTTATCCCAGCATCATGTTCGGCACAGACATTGTGGTCCTAAAGAGCCTGTTCCTCTGCTGTATTATTCCATGTTCCAGTTGCAAAGTTTGGGTTAGTGGACAGAGTCTATTGAAGATTGAAGAAGAGTTTCGGCCTGAAACGTTGCCTATCTCCTTCGCTCCATAGATGCTGCTGCACCCGCTGAGTTTCTCCAGCTTTTTGTCTACCTAGAGTCTATTGAAGTTCATTTGAGGGTGGCATGGTGGTGCAGCGGTAGAGTTGCTGCCTCACGGGGCTGTCCCACTTTCAAGACCTAATTCACGACCTCTGCCGGGTTTGCCCTTGACTCATACTCGCACCATGGTCGTGATGCTAGTCGTAGGCACCCCTGGCATCAAGTAGGTCGGGGAGTTTTTTCAACATGATGAAAAAAGGTGTTGAATTAGGTCGTGAAAGTGGGACAGTCCCTTTACAGATCCGGAGACCCGGGTTCGATCTTGACGATGGGTGCTGTCTGTACGGAGTTTGCACGTTCTCCCTGTGACAACGCAGGCTTTCCCCAGGTGCTCCGGTTTTCTCCCACACTCCAAAGACGTTCAGGTTTGTAGGTTAATTGGCTTCTGTATAATCGCCCCTTGTGTGTCGGGTAGAACTAATGGGAATGGGGGATCTCTAGTAGAAATTTAAATCAATCAATCAGATTTATTCGTCACTTGCACATAAAGTGCGGTGAAATGAATTTGCCGGCAGCGGTACAATGAGAAAGGACACACAATGCACAATAAAAATGTAACACAAACATCCACCACAGCATTCGTCACTGTGGTGGAAGGCACAAGGTTTGGCCAGTTCCCCGTGGTCGGGACCTCAACCCTCCGTAGTCATCACTGCGGCCATCCAGGTGAGTAGACAAGGTCAAAGTCCAGGTAGGTCCTGAATTGGTGCTTCCCTACCAAAAACTCTCTGCTCTCAATATCAACAGATGCCAAGAAAATAGTTCATTTTCAATCCAACAATAATAGATTTTAATTAAATAGGCATTTTCAGCCATGGAGCTAAAGGTAATAGATTAGCCACGATATTGTAGACTGGAGTAATGTTTTCTGCATTGACATTATCCCCAGTAAGAACATGTCCCTCTCACATGTATTTAATTAACTTCACCTCGCCTCTTGCCCCTCGTCTCGCACAAAGCCTTGACTCTGAGACGCTGCTCTAAAGAGCTAACTATTTTCCAATTTTAAAAAAGGCACAAAGTGCTGGAGTAACACAGTGGGTCGTGCAGCCTCGCTGGAGAACATGGACAGGTGACGTTTTGGGTCGGCCACCTTCCCCAGACTGATGGTGGGGAGGAGATGATGAAAGCTGGGATGGAACAAAGCTAGCAAGTGATAGGAACAGCAAATTGTAGGTACATCTCCTCACAGTTCACTTGCACAGCTTACAACCCAGTGCTGTCAATGCTGATTTCTCTAATTTCACATAACCCCTGCATTCTCTCTCTCTCTTGCTCTCTCTGTCCCTCCACCACCCTAGACATCCTTCTAGTTTCACTGTTCACATCCCTTCATTATCAATTCTTCCACGGCGGTCTGAAGAAGGGTCTCGACCCGAAACATCACCTGTTCCTTCGCTCCAGAGATGCTGCCTCACCTGCTGAGATTTTTGTCTACCTTCCACAACCAACAATGGACCATTGTGGGCTCCACCTATCCTTGGTCATTGATGCCGGCTCTGATTTGTTTTCCACCTGTTCATACATTTCGTTTCCCTCAGTCGACCCAAAACGTCACCCATTCCTTCTCCCCAGAGATGCTGCCTGTCCCGCTGAGTTACTCCTGCAGTTTTTGTGTCTATCTTAAGTAGGTGGATGGGGGTGGGAGATTGCAACCTTCACGTGGTCCGCCCTGTTTCGACTAATGCAATCAACTCGACGTGCACAAACGGAAGATCAAATAGAACAAGTTGCCCAACAACTTTTGGCCGTGCACGTCACACGGAAGAAGAAGATAGGTGGATACAGGTGAGGGACATAAATGGGTGGGGGGTTGATAGGCAGGTGTCAGGTGGTTGGACAAAGGCCAACTACTTTCCACGTTGCTCACCGCGAGTGGTGGGATGGGGAAGGAACCTTGCAGATCTCTGCGGCCACGGTGGTGCAGCGGTAGAGTTGCTGCCTAACCCCTGTCCCGCATAGGAGATCTAAACAGCAACTTCTGGTGGCCTTGCCCGCCACCCAAGGTTTCCATGAGGTCACCGGAGGTTTTGGTCACTCTCCCTAATGGTCGTGGTCGAGGCTTCATCTCGGTTGCTGATATTTTGCCATCGTGATTAAAACCGGCCTTGACTAAGAATAGTTTGCCGTTTTAAAAATCGATAATTTTTTCGTCAAAGCCGGTTTTCGTCACATAGTCCTCCGCCAGTTTCGCCACCTCCAACGTGGCCCCTCCACTCGCCACATCTTCCCATCTCCCCCCCTGTCTGCCTTCCGCAAAGACCGCTCCCTCCGCAATTCCCTTGTCAATTCTTCCCTTCCCTCCCGCACCACTCCTTCCCCGGGCACTTTCCCTTGCAACCGCAAGAGACGCTACACTTGTCCCTTCACCTCCCCCATCCACTCCTTTCGGGGACCCAAGCAGTCCTTCCAGGTCCGACAGAGGTTCACCTGCACCTCCTCCAACCTCATCTACTGCATCCGGTGCTCCAGATGCCAGCTGATCTACATCGGTGAGACCAAGCGGAGGCTTGGCGATCGTTTCGCCAAACACCTCCGCTCGGTCCGCAATAACCAACCCGACCTCCCGAATGCTCAGCACTTCAACTCCCCCTCCCATTCCATATCCGACCTCTCTGTCCTGGGCTTCCTCCACGGCCAGAGTGAGCAACACCCACACAGCACCTCATATTCCGCTTGGGGAGTCTGCATCCTCTGGGCTTAAACATTGAATTTTCTCAATTCTGTTAACCCAGACTGCCTCCTCCCCTTCCCACCTCTCCCCCAGCCCTCGGGCTCCTCCTCCTCCCTTTTCCTTTCTTCTCCCCACCCCCCCCCCCAACTCCCATCAGTCTGAAGAAGGGTTTCGTCCCGAAACGTTGCCTATCTCCTTCGCTCCATAGATGCTGCTGCACCCGCTGAGTTTCTCTAGCCTTCTGTGTACCCCTGGTTTCCGTCATAGTTGAGGAAGGTTTTCAACACGTGCGTGGGAGGTGGTAGGAGGTTGCAGGTCACCTCGACCTTGATTATTTTTTGGGTGGCGGGCAAGGTCACCAGAGGTTGCTGTTTAGGTCTCCTAAGTGGGACAGGGGCTTTGCAGCACCAGAGACCCGTAGTCAGAATCGAACCAGGGTCTCTGGCGCTGTGCGGCAGCAACTCTACCACTGCCCCACCGAGTGACACTGAAGAGCAGCTCACGTGAAGACTGGGGGACTGAGCTCATTTATAGTAAGAGAGATTGTAAATCAGTGTATTATGGCAATGAGATGACTCAATTAAAAATGGTCCTGTATCTAAATTGAGAATTTAAATAGCATTCTCAAAGGCATTATTTAAATATGAAAACATAGGCGCTGCTAGCAGCAATGCTATCTGACGGCGCAGTGTGTTAGAGACTGTTATATGTCAGTACTTACTGAAGCCATGCAGGATAATTTGCAGAAAGCTATGGGTTCTCAAATCCCTATTAGTCATGGGCACTGAGCCATTTATTCTGCTCAGCTAAATATATTGGTGAATAAATAGTTTAAAGGGCCAGTCACGGCTTTTACTTAAACGCGCAGGAGATTATGAGGGGAAATGTGAGAGGGTGATTCACCGCATGGTGGAGGCGGGGATCAGAAAATGTCTCGGTGAGGAAGTGGTGGAGGATTGGAGGGGTTTAGACAGAGCAGGGTGAAGTGGGGGTGGTAGGTGTGGGGGTGTATCCGACTGGCTCACCGAGAAGTGGGGGGGGGTACATCGGACAGGGTCACAGAGTGAGATGTGGGGTGTATTAGAGTTGGGGAGAGTCACAGTGAGAATGTGGGGTGTATTAGAAGGCAGACAGGAAATGCTGGAGAAACTCAGCGGGACAGGCAGCATCTGTGGAGCGAAGGAATAGGTGACGTTTCGGGTCGAGACCCTTCTTCAGACTTCAGGCTCCACAGATGCTGCCTCATCACGCTGAGTTTCTCCAGCATTTATGTCTACCTTCGATTTTCCAGCATCTGCAGTTCTTTCCTAAACGTTATATCAGAAAGTGTCAGTCACAGTGGAACAAACATTCTGACTGTCCACTGATTGAAACCTCGCACAACAGCCAAATGTCTGTAGTCTCCACATGGTTAAATTATAATGTTTCATTTTTAATTGTCCACTGTTATTCCTGTTGTCCCTTGCGAGCAGAGCAACAAGGCAAATTTCTTGTATGTGTACATCTCTCTTTTCCCTGATCCCTGACCAGTCTGAGGAAGGGTCTCGACCCGAAACGTCGCCTATCTCCTTCGCTCCTTAGATGCTGCTGCACCCGCTGAGTTTCTCCAGCTTTTTGTGTAACCCTTCTTGTATGTGTACATGCTTGGACAAATAAAATGTGTTCAATTCAATTCTCAATTTTATATGGGGGTTTACACAAAAAGCTGGAGAAACTCAGCGGGTGCAGCAGCATCTAAGGAGCGAAGTAGATAGGCGACGTTTCGGGTCGAGACCCTTCCTCAGACTGGTCAGGGATCAGGGAAACGAGAGATATAGACGGTGATGTGGAGAGATAAAGAACAATGAATGAAAGATACGCAAAAAAGTATCGATGATAAAAGAAACAGGCCATTGTAAGCTGTTTGTAGTGTGAAAATGAGAAGCTAGTGCGGCTTGGGTGGGGGAGAGATAGAGAGAGAAGGAATATTTTATATACCTTTATCAAGTCTCCTCTCAACCTCGGACCTTCGAGAGAAAATGTGTGGGCTATATTATAGAATCCAGCAGTAAGATTGTGGGGGGTACAGTGAGGAGTGTCACAGCGAGATAAAGGCTCTGACTGTCTAACCCTATTGATGCCTCTCACAATTTTATATACTTCTATCAACTTCTATTATTGAGAGTGTGGAGTGGATCAGAGAGAGCCATGTTGAGGTATATTGGAGAGTGTCACGGTGAAACATAGAAACATAGACAATAGGTGCAGGAGGAGGCCATTTGGCCCTTCGAGCCTGCACCGCCATTCATTGTGATCATGGCTGATCATCCACAATCAGTACCCCGTTCCTGCCTTCTCCCCATATCCCTTGATTCCGCTAGCCCCA
The DNA here is from genome assembly GCA_963514005.1 of Raja brachyura. The sequence goes on along the minus strand of OY740816.1, from coordinate 24,253,625 downwards.
AGAGCTCTACCGATTACTCTCTTTTAAATTAATCCAGTGAATTGAGAGAATAGAGCGGCTGGGCTTGTATACTCTGGAATATAGAAGGATGAGAAGGGATCTTATTGAAACATATAAGATTATTAAGGGCTTGGACACGCTAGAGGCAGGAAACATGTTCCCGATGTTGGGGGAGTCCAGAACCAGGGGCCATAGTTTAAGACTAAGGAGAAAGCCATTTAGAACGGAGACGAGGAAACACTTTTTCTCACAGAGAGTGGTGAGTCTGTAATTCTCTGCCTCAGAGGGTGGTGGAGGCCGGTTCTCTGGATACTTTCAAGAGAGAGCTAGATAGGGCTCTTAAAAATAGCGGAGTCAGGGGATATGGGGAGAAGGCAGGAACGGGGTACTGATTGGGGATGATCAGCCATATCAAAGTCAAGTCAAACAAACTTTATTGTCATTTAGAAATACATCGATAAATGCAATTCCAAACGAAATTCCGTTGCATTTGGCTCCCTGTGCAACACGATAATTAACAGAAGGATAAAATGGATAAAAGGATAAATAGACAATGGTGGCAGCCCATTACATGGCATTCAGGAGTCTGATGGCTCGTGGGAAGAAGCTGTTGCAGAACCTTGATGTTCTGCTCCTTATGCTACGATATCTTTTGCCCGAGGGCAGCAGAGTGAACAGTCCGTGATGGAGATGTGTGGGGTCTTTTATAATACTGCTGGCCTTAGACACGCAACGTTTGGTCGCAATATCCCCGATTGAGGGGAGAGAGGTCCCGATGATTTTTTCCGCTGTCCTCACCACTCTCTGCACGGACTTCCAGTTGGAGGCTTTACAGTCCCCAAACCAGTCAGAGGTACAGCTGGTCAAAATACTCTCTATGGTGCCGATCACATTGAATGGCGGTGCTTGCTTGAAGGGTCGAATGGCCTACTCCTGCACCTATTGTCAATTGTCTATTGTTTAATTGGCCTCCATTGCCTTCTGTGTCAGAGAACTCCACAAATTCACAACTCTCTGGGTGAATTTTTTTTTCTCTCATCTCAGTTTTGAATGTCCTCCCCTTTATTCATAGATATTGGTGGGGTGTAACGGAGAGGGTAACAATTAGAGTGTGGGGTATATCAGAGTGTGTCAGTGGATCGGAGAGGTTCACAGTGAAATCATTAACGTTTTCTGGCTGTTTGCTATAAATTAGATGTTGTTTTATGGAGATTAACTTTGTGAAAATCACCGCTTCTTGTTGTAGGTAAAATGTCAATGTATAAATTAGAACTAAACACTTTTGGGTTTCGGATAATTTATTCAGCGACAGGACCTAAAGAAGTAATTTTCGATCTGTGGGACTGGGCTGATGTGGAGGCCTCCATTGCACCGAGCATTTCTCCAGTAATGAGTGCAAGTCAACCTTCTCGTGTCGCCCTTAATGATAGCGGCTGCTGTAAAATGGATTTGTGATGAGTCCCCATGGTCCTGAACAGAGAACGCCACGTCCTTAGAAAACAATAGCAGATGTAACTCGGGGAACGAGACAAGAGTGAAACGGTCCTGTCCCTGTACTGAAGGAGTGATCTTCACCATCTGTTGTGACGTTACAAACTGCTGCCCCTGCTTCAACCAACGCACCACGACAGCAGAGCAAATCATACAATTTGCCGCGTCAGACAGACTGAGGTTAATTTAGTTCCATTTGGAGATACAGCGTGGAAACGGGCCCTTCGTCCCACCCAGCCATCCCTGCACGCTAACACTAACCTGCGCACACTGGTGACAATTTACAATTATATACTGAAGCCAATTCACCTACAAACCTGCACGTCTTTGGAGTGTGGGAGGAAACCAGAGCACCCGGAGAAAACCCACGCAGGTCACGCAGAGAACGGACAGATTCCGTGCAGACAGCACCCGTAGTCAGGATCAAACCCGGGTCTCTGGCCCTGTGCCACTGGGCTGCCCTACACTGCTTGGCATTGCTTGGCAAAGTCACCAGGATTAGGAAGCAAAGTGTTTGCAGCTCCGGGTGTGTCCCGTTCTATTTATGATTCCTAGTGGATGAGGTTTTAATCAGCAGTCAATACCCGATGAGCCTTCACCGTCCTCCCACAGATCTACGCTATCCAGCACCACTCTCAATCAGCGATCTCTGCCAGGAACCTCTGCCTTCTACAGGGCGTGATGGAGGTGGCTCTGAAGACACATCACCGGCATGAAAGATGGCTCAGTCGTAGAGGGAACAGGACAGCAGAAGTGATGAGGGTTTGCGAACCAGGAGGTCATGTTTACAAGAAAGCAATAGCCTTTAATCTGTCTGGAGAACAAGATGTATTGACTGAGGTCAAAGGGTAGGATGAGGAAGCAATCAGATCAATAATCACAACAGTACACAATGGGGTAAGCAGCAGTTTTATTCTCCCTGCTGGAGTTTGTTACGTGGGGCATTTTGTCACAACAGACCCTCATTTCTCTCACCACAGTACATTCCTAAATGCTCCACTTTTCAGGAATTCTACAAGACGTTGGTGGGACCGCATTTAGAATATTGTGTCCAGTTCTGGCCACCATGTTATAGGAAAGATATTGTCAAGCTTGAAAGGGTTCAGAGAAGATTTACGAGAATGTTGCCAGGACTAGAGGGTGTGAGCTACAGGGAGAGGTTGAGCAGGCTGGGTCTCTATTCCATGGAGCGCAGGAGGATGAGGGGATTCTTATTGAGGTGTACAAAATCATGAGAGGAATAGATCATGTAGATGCAGATTTAACCCAGAGTAGGGAATTCGAGGACCAGAGGACATAGGTTCAAGGTGAAGGGGAAAAGATTTAATAGGAATCTGAGGGTGACTTTTTCACATCGAGGTTGGACTAGTTTGGGTTGAGTTGGCCCAGGTTGGATCAGGCTGGATTGGTTTGGATTGCGTTGCACTACATTGGCTGGGTTAGATTGGATTACACTGGTCGGACTGGGTTGATGAAGACCAGTCTGATGAAGGGTGTCGACCTGAAACGTCACCTATTCTTTGTCTCCGGAGATGCTGCCTGTCCCGCTGAGTTACTCCAACATTTTGTGTCTGTCTTTGGTGTAAACCAGTAACTGCAGTTCCTTCCTACATATTTAGACTAGGTTGGACTAGATTAAACAAGATTAGATTTAGACTAGAGTTGGATTGTGTTGGAACAAGTAGGACCAAGTTGGACTGGGTTGGACTGAGTTGGAATGAGTTTGACTGGATTGGAATAGGTTGGACCAGGTTGGACTGGGTTGGACTGAGTTGGAATGAGTTTGACTGGATTGGAATGGGTTGGACCATGTTGGACTGGGCTGAACTGCATTAGACTAGGTTGGGCCATTGGACTGGCTTGGAGTGGCTTGGACTGGCTTGGATGAGGTTAGGCAGAGTTGGATTGAGGTGGTCTCAGTTGGTTCGGACTGGGGTTTGGTGCTGATGTGGACTAGGGAGAGGGCCAGTTCTCACCGCACAGAAGCAGAAAGGTGAGCAGATCAGACAAGTAACATCGGCTGCCAAGGCAGGAATTATTTGTTCTCTTGGCCACAGATAACAACACAACTCATTTACACTGCTGTAATACTCGCTCTGCAATTACCGGAGGAGTCAGGATTTGAAAGACAACTTACTTGGAATAACATCGGGCTTGAGGAGCTGACAGATGATTGGCACTTTGCTGAGCAATCAGAAATGAATAATTGGGAATCCAGAGCTGCCTGAGAAACTTTCTACCCGTCAGAAGTGGCCTGTCGCCCTGTTTTGCGATGCGTTGTTTACAGGCACAGCTCTCACTTCCCCCTCCATTTCTCCATCCCCACATCCAGGTTTCAAGTGTTCTTCATGGGCGGACACCAGCCGTACCTTCAAAGTCGGGGGTTACATGTGGCCCCACACCCTCTGCTTGTGATTAAGTTCAGAAATTCATAAGTCATAAAGTCGTAAGTGATAGGAGTAGCATTAGGCCATTCGGCCCATCGTCAACTTCGCCATTCAATCATGGCTGATCTCTTTCTCCCCCCTACTAACCCCAGTCTCCTGCCGCCTCGCCATCAGCCCTGACACCCGTACAAATCAAGAACCTATCTATCTCTGCCTTAAAAATATCCACTGACTTGGCCTCCAAAGCCTCCTGTGGCAAAGAATTTCACCACCCTCTGACTAAAGACATTTCTCTTCATCACCTTCCTAATAGAACGTCCTTTAATTCTGTGGCTGTGACCTCTGGTCCTAGTCTCTCCCACTAGTGGAAACATCCTCTCCACATCCACTCTATCCAATCCTTTCATTATTCTGTACGTTTCAATGAGGTCCCCCCTCATTCTTCTAAACTCCAGGCCCAGTGCCAACAAACGCTCATCATAGGTTAACCCACTCATTGCTGGGATCATTCTTACAAACCTCCTCTGGACCCTGTCCAGAGCCAGCACGTCCTTCCTCACATATGGTGCCCACAATTTGCTCACAATATTCCAAATGCGGTCTAACCAGCGTCTTATAGAGCCTCAGCATCATATAACCATATAACCATATAACAATTACAGCACGGAAACAGGCCATCTCGGCCCTTCAAGTCCGTGCCGAACAACTTTTTTCCCTTAGTCCCACCTGCCTGCACTCATACCATAACCCTCCATACCCTTCTCATCCATATGCCTATCCCGAGGTGTGATGGGAGCAGAATTGGGCCATTCAGCCCCAAAAGTCTACATAGCCATTCAATCATGGCTGATCTATCTCTCCCTCCTGCCTTCTCCTTGTAACCCCGAATTCCTAACCACCACCTCAATTTGGGGCAAAACAGAGAATAGATGCCACCAATGTCCGCACCGTGTGAAAGAACAAGTCCTCTCTCTGATGAGATGACACAGAGTGCTGGAGTAACTCAGCGGGTCAGGCAGCATCTGTGGAGAACATGGATAGGTGACGTTTCACAGAGTGCTGGAGTAACTCAGCGGGTCAGGCAGCATCTGTGAAGTACATGGATAGGTGACGTTTCACAGAGTGCTGGAGTAACTCAGCGGGTCAGGCAGCATCTGTGGAGAACATGGATAGGTGACGTTTCACAGAGTGCTGGAGTAACTCAGCGGGTCAGGCAGCATCTGTGGAGAACATGGATAGGTGACGTTTCACAGAGTGCTGGAGTAACTCAGCAGGTCAGGCAGCATCTCTGGAGAACATGGATAGGTGACGTTTTGGTACTGGACTCTCTTCACCTTTTTTTCTCATCAACTGCTCAAAAGATCACCATCTTGCCATTGTGTGTCACCCCATTCTGACTATCATTGCCCTTTCATTCCATTTCATAAATTAGCCAATCAGCCCATCAAGTCTATGCCATTCGATCATGGCTGATCTATCTTTCCCTCTCAACCACATTCTTCTGCCTTCTCCCCATAACCCCTGACACCCATAGAAACATAGAAACATAGAACATAGGTGCAGGAGGAGGTCATTCGGCCCTTTGAGCCAGCACCGCCATTCATTGTGATCATGGCTGATCATCCCCTATCTATAACCCGTGCCTGCCTTCTCCCCATATCCCTTGATTCCACTAGCCCCTAGAGCTCCATCTAACTCTCTCTTAAATCCATCCAGTGACTTGGCCTCCACTGCCCTCTGTGGCAGGGAATTTCATAAACTCACAACTCTCTGGGTGAAAAAGTTTTTTCTCACCTCAGTCTTAAATGACCTCCCCTTTATTCTGAGACTGTGGCCCCTGGTTCTAGACTCGCCCAACATTGAGAACATTTTTCCTGCATCTAGCTTGTCCAGTCCTTTTATAATTGTATATGTTTCCATAAGATCCCCCCTTATCCTTCTAAACTCTAGTGAATACAATCCTGGTCTTTTCAATACAAGCCTAGTCCTTCAAGAACTGATCAAGAACCTGTCAAACTCCCCTTTAAAAATATCCATTGATGGCCACAGCTGTCTATGGCAATGAATTCCACAGATTCACCACCGTCTGAATTAAGAAATTCCTCCTCAACTCCTTCATAAAGGTTCATCCTTTCATTCTGAAGGGCCTGTCACACTAGCGCGCGATTAGACGCGATAAGCGCGACAAATTCGGACGCGGGGGTCGCGTGGGGGTCAGGCGATCCCGGTGCGAGTGAAGGGCCTGTCACACTAGCGCGCGATTACACGCGCGACGTCCGAAGGAAGGACGTTATTTTTCATCACGTGACGATGCGCATGAGCATGCGCGTTGCACGACGTCGGGCAGTGACGTCATCACGCAACGCCACGCTGAAGACGCACAACGTCAAAACGTCATCACGTTCCGCGCGACAGGATTTTGCCGCGCGTAATTTTTAAGCAGTGTCGGTTTTTGGACACTACGCGCGATGTCGACACCAGCTACACACGAGTCCGCGCAACTCCACGAGACTCCGGCGATCGCAGTGGGACAGGGTCACGCGAGGCCGGACGACTAAAGCGACCACGGTAGGTCGCGCTTGTCGCGTCTAATCGCGCGCTAGTGTGACAGGCCCTTGAGGCTATGGCCTCTGGTCCTTGTTCAATGGTCAATGAATCCAGGGCAATGGTCAGTGATTCAGTATTTATAGGCACATATACAATTCAACATCACAGTGAAATTCATTTTGCGTTAATTGCTGGCGCCACCATGTGCGCCATTTCATCGAGTCCAAAGTCCGGATTGCCGCGTGTTCGTTCTACCGGAGCGGCTCCCGCTCAACTCCAACGCCCACGCCCAGCTCGGCCCGCGAACCGTCATCCCTCTCGTTTAGTTTGTTTAGTTTTAGTTTTAGTGGCCCTTCATCTGACCGAGACCACACCGACCAGCAGTCCCCAAACAGAAACACCTTCCTACACACACTAGGGACAATTCACATTTATACTATGCCAATTAACCTACAGACCTGTATGTCTTTGGCGTGTGGGTGGACCCGCAGAAAACCCACGCAGGTCATGGGGAGAACGTACAAACTCCGTACAGACAGCGCCCGTCGTTGGGATCGAACCCGTGTCCCCCGGCGCTGAGAGCGCTGTGAGGCAGCAACTCTACCGCTGCGCCACTCTTCCAGCGTACTTATACTCGATGTCTAACTTGAACCCTAATTCAGCCAGCATGTCTGTACTCATTTGAAATAAGCACTTCTTGAGCAGTAAGTTTCTTAAAAACCTTTGCATGTTCATTTTCCAAAATATCATTTGTTTTCCATCACCATGGAGTGAAAAGCCTTCTCAAAAACAATACATTTAAAATAAAGGCCACATGTCAGAATGACTGACACCTCTGCGGCATGTTTCCGGAGAATTCCATCAAGCTTTGGTATTAAACTTCAAACAGCTTGTTTTAATTTATGGACCTGTGAACGTGACTTTGTTACTACTACGAGCTACCTGCTGGCTGATATCTTTGGTTATTTTTGTTTCGTTTTAGAGGTACAGCGCAAAGCAGGCCCTTCGGCCCACCGAGTCCACGCCGACCAGCGATCCCCACACACTAACACTATCCTACACACACTAGAGACAATTGACAATTTTACCGACACCAATTAACCTACAGACCTGTGGGAGGAAAGTGGAGATCCCAGATAAAACCCACGCAGGTCACGGGCAGAACGTAACACTCGGTACAGACAGGGCCCGCAGTCGGGATGGAAACCAGGTATCCGACGCTGTAAAGGGCCTGTCCTACCAGCATCCGACTCCGTGCGATGAGCGCGATCAAACTAGAAGCGGGGGCCGCGCGGAGGTCGGGTGATCCCCTGTACAGGGCCGGTCCCACCAGCATGCGCCTGCATGCGGCAAGCGCGACCAAACCGGCAGCGAGGGCCGCGCGGAGGTCGGGTGAGTGGCGCAACGCGGCGCAAATTGAGGCGAACTTGAAGCGAAGTCTTAAAGGTAAGTTCGCCAGGACAGAGAGGGGCACACAGAGAGGGGCACAGAGGCACACACACACACAGGGCCACGGAGCCACACACAGAGAGGGTCACGGAGGCACATACAGAGAGGGTCACGGAGGCACGACGACAATGGCGGTGTGTAATGCGTCGAGGCGACTGCGAGCCGACAAGCCGTTGCCGTGCGGAATTTTTTAACATGGTCAGTTTTTCGGAGCCCCGCGCGATGTTGGGACAAACTCCGCACAATTCCGCACAGCTCCGGCGATCGAAGTGGGACCAGCCCCGCGACGCCGGACGGCTCAAACGACCACGTCAGGTCGCGCTCATCGCATAGAGTTGCATGCTGGTGGGACAGGCCCTTAAGGCAGCAACTCTACTGCTGCGCCACCGTGCTGCCCTCAGGAACTTAAGATCTATGTATATCTATGGCTGTGAACTATCTACAGGTCAAAGGACCTGTTTGGCTACCCCGTTTACATGGACCATTTAACTGAAGAGCCTCTTAGAGGGACGGAAAGATTGACGCAAGATTTTAATAAATGACAAAAAAACAGAATTCCTTATCCCGTGGTAAAGGTTGAAATATTGCAATGTAACGAAAGATTAATGTAACAGTCTTGTTTAATAAGGAACCGCATATGCTGGAAAATCGAAGGTAGTCAGAAGAAGGGTCTCGACCCAAAATGTCTCCTATTTCCTTCGTTCCATAGATGCTGCCTCACCCGCTGAGTTTCTCCAGCATTTTTGTCTAATGTAACAGTATTAGTTCCTTAGCCAGAGGGTGGTGAATCCGTGGAATTCATTGCCACAGACGGCTGTGGAGCCAAAGACTTTGGGTATTTTTACGGTGAAGATATAGTAGATAAGTAAGCAAGTAAGTTTATTGGCCAAGTATTCACATACAAGGAATTTGCCTTGGTGCTCCGCCCACACGTAACAACATGACATACAGTGACTGTTACTAATGACTCAGAAAACACTAAACATTAATAATATTAATAGATTAATATTTAACTAATGATTAATAGATTCTTGATTAGTACAGGTGGATTATAGGGAGAATGAGGTTGAGAGAGAGATAGATCAGCCATGATTGAATGGTGGCGTAGACTCGATGGGCCGAACGGCCTAATTCTGCTCCTATCACTTATGAACACCAATGGGGTTGAGAGAGGGATAGATCAGCCATGATTGAATGGTGGTGTAGACTCGATGGGCCGAACGGCCTAATTCTGCTCCTATGGCTTGTGAACCCCTGAAGGAAACAGCGACGAGCAATGAAAACTAACTCTGCTACTGATGTTCACCCACCATTTGCAAAGGTGTCAAAAAATAAAACATCCTATCAAGCAAAACACTTCTCTAAAAGACACAAAAGAAATAGAGAGTGCAAAGTTCAGTGTTGTGTGGATGTTGAACAGGCACTTTGCTTGTCAGTATCTGGAGATAGTAACTTACATGAAACGGAGTGCTTGATGCAAGTTGCTTGGCTCAGCTGTTTGCCAATTGAAGTCTGCTTCAAAAGGCCTAATTACGTGTGTTGTTGAGACTGACTTGTCTCTTCGTAGCGCTGATTGATAAGGCACTTGTCAGTGGCTGGGAAACATGTTGCGTTTTTTTTTTATTTGTTGGAGATATCCTTGTCATTTTGCATACTCCTAAGTTGAGCCTTGGAAACTGTGTGTGAACCTTAGACTGACATTCACAACGCAATGGTCAACATGCGCCGTCCGTTTGTTTCGATGTTAAAACAGAGCCTTGTAAACCTTCTATGGAAGAAACGAACGATCTCACACCAATATCAGCAGAGGAGGGATTATTCCTCCATTGTACTGTCCGATATTTCTCTTAACAGATGTGATGAAAAAAGGTCTCTCAACCTATATTTGAGCACAATATTGGGCATAGACTCTCCTCTATTTAACATTGCAAGTCATCAGGGTGTCAGGGGTTATGAGAGGGGTGGGAGATTGCAACCTTCACGTGGTCCGCCCTGTTTCGACGAATGCAATCAACCCGGCGTGCACAATCAAATAACATCAAGGTCTCGACCCGAAACGTCGCCTATCTCCTTCGCTCCTTAGATGCTGCGGCACCCGCTGAGTTTCTCCAGCTTTTTGTGTAACCATCAAATAGAACAAGTTGTCCTACAACTTTAGGCTGTGCACGCCTTACACAAAAAGAAGCAGGGGTTATGGGGAGGAGTCAGGAGAATGGGGTTAGGAGGGAGAAATGGATCAGCCATGATTGAGTGGCGGAGTAGACTTGATGGGCCGAATGCCTTAATTCTGCTCCTATCACTTATGAACTTATCAGCTTTGGTTCCCAAGTTAGAACCTTGTCCATAGAAGTCACCAGCATAGGTACAAAGCAGATCAGATACATCAATCCATGTTCCCTCAACACTGTCCCATCAAATGTCCCCAAAATAGTTCCAATTCAGATCAGATACTGAGTGAAGTTACCTCTTCATTGCCCCAGGGACAGGTATAGCTCACGTTAGATACAGAGTCAATTCCCATCTACGCTATCCCAGACAGGGTATGGTCAGGTTCAGTACAGAGTGAAGCTCCCTCTATACTATCCCACTGGACCTCCAGTTAACACTTGATCCACAAAGCAACACTGATGGTCAACAGTGTGGGATTGTCAGCCCTCACGGGTTAAACCCCCAACATGGTTGAGTTCTGGGTGCTAATGTTTTATGAAGACATTTTCCATAATGTGACCTGACAAACATTGTCCAGCCCCTCCACTCTTCCAGCTTTCTAAACTGTAGAGATACAGTGCGGAAACAGGCCCTTCAGCCCAACGAGTCCGTGCCGACCAGCGATCTTCACACATCAACACACACTAGGGATAATTTTACATTTATACCAAGCCAATTAACTTACAAACCTGTACGTGTTTGGAGTGTGGGAGGAAATCGAAGATCTTGGAGAAAACCCACGCAGGTCACAGGGAGAACGTACAAACTCCGTACAGACAGCACCCGTGGTCGGGATGGAACCCGGGTCTCTGGCGCTGCAAGTGCTGTAAGGCAGCAACTCTACCGCTGCATCCTATGACAGGTACATGGATAGGACAGGTGTATAGGGATATTCGCCAAATGCAGGCAGTGGATTAGTGTAGATGGGGCATGTTGGCCGGTGTGGGCAAGTTGGGTTGAGGAGCCTGTTTCCACACTTTAAGACTCGATGATTCTATCCCCACCCAGGGAGGGGATAGCACTGTTCTGGTACTGCGGAGATGATCAGCGTAGATCTTGCCACTTGACTTCACTGGGCATCCAAATCCATAACCTCGTGACTGGGGCAGCAGTGCCACCCCCTGGGTGCAAGAAGCTAGCTCCAGCAATACCAGAGAGGGTACAGAGGAGATTTACTAGAATGTTGCCTGGGTTTCAACAGCTAAGTTACAGAGATAGGTTGAATAAGTTAGGTCTTTATTCTCTGGAGCGCAGAAGGTTAAGGGGGGACTTGATAGAGGTCTTTAAAATGATGAGAGGGATAGACAGAGTTGATGTGGACAAGTTTTTCCCTTTGAGAATAGGGAAGATTCAAACAAGAGGACATGACTTTAGAATTAAGGGACAGAGGTTTAGGGGTAACATGAGGGGGAACTTCTTTACTCAGAGAGTGGTGGCGGTGCGGAATGAGCTTCCAGTGGAAGTGGTGGCGGCAGGTTCGTTGGTATAATTTAAAAATAAATTGGATAGGCATATGGATGAGAAGGGTATGGAGGGTTATGGTATGAGTGCAGGCAGGTGGGACTAAGGGAAAAAAGTTGTTCGGCATGGACTTGAAGGGCTGAGATGGCCTGTTTCCGTGCTGTAATTGGTATATGGTTATATGGTTATATCCACACTTCATCAGGAATTTCTTCAGCCAGAGGGTGGCGAATCTTGTGGAATTCATTGCCATAGACAGTGGTGGAGGCCAAGTCATTGTGTATTTTTAAAGTGGACCTTGAGAGGTGAAGGAGGGAACTGCAGGTGATGGTTTAAACCAAGGATAGACACAAAAAGTTGGAGATACTCAGCGGGACAGGCAGCATCTGTGGAGAGAGGTGATGTTTCGGGTCGAGGCCCTTCTTCAGCCTCTTGATTAGTAAGAGCATCAAAGATTATGAGGAGAAGGCAGGAGAATGGGGTTAGGGTGAAGAAATAGATCAACCATGATGGAAAGGTGGACAGTTCTGATGGGCCGAATGGCCTTATTCTGCTCCTATGTCTTTGTGAGCTCATGGCCGTATGCTCTTTCTGCTTCCCGTCCCAAGGCTCTCCGAGGGCCGTTGTCCGCCCACACCACTTGCGGTGGACTGCACAGGCAGCTGGTCAAAGTGGACCCCAGAGGAGGTTGTCGGCTCACCGGGATGACTGCGCAGTCAGCTACCTAGCATGACAAAGCCTACTGTGCTAGTACTCCAGCAGGCTTCTCCCAGTCCCCTTGAGGTTGTCTTTGAAACTGTGAGAACATCGTCAAAAACTCCAGATCTACAATCAGGATCTCAATGTCTGACTGTCACTATACCCTTGGTCTCCAGACGCACTTGACTGATCTGCAAAATACAATGGCAGGGAACGTCTGAGAACATGTCAGTGGTTTGATGCAGAAGTTGCACGTAATCTCATTCTTCATGTTTCATCTGTGACAGTTCAAAGAGGACACTCACAAAAGGAAGGCAGAGGAAGCGCGATTCAATTGGCTTTTGACAGGGTTTTGATATCTAGTAAGTAGCCCCAGACAGATTTCCTTTTAACGTCTTTCTGAAGAGCGCTCCGTGGGTCGGAACACGTGAAAATGGAGCCGCAATCTACGGCAATGCGCCAAGTGCACAGGGAAAGGCAGGTGATGTTTCGGGTCAGGAACCTACTTCGCACTCAAGGTGGAACTTCTGAAGATATTCTGAGGCTTTGACCTCTAGTCCAAGACTCTCCCACCCAAACATCCACTCCACATCCACTCCATCCAAGCCTTTCACTATTTGGTAGAGCTCTCGGGGCTAGTGGAGTCAAGGGATATGGGGAGAGGGCAGGCACGGGTTATTGATGGGGGACGATCAGCCATGATCACAATGAATGGCGGTGCTGGCTCGAAGGGCCGAATGGCCTCCTCCTGTACCTATTTTTACGCTTTCTATGGTAAGTTTCAATGAGGTCCCCCCTCATTCTTCTAAACTCCTTATTTGGCACAGAGCACTGATCGATTCAGAAGACTATTCGATGAACGTTTTGTAACTTTGTCTAGGTGAGGTCTGTATGAATTTACCGGATTGTATCCAATCCTCTCACATTCCAAAGACGTACAGGTTTGTAGGTTAATTGGCTTTGGTAAAATTGTAAATTGTCCCTAGTGTGTGTAGGATAGTGTTATGGACCTGTCCTACTTAGGAGATTAGTGTATGGGGTGATCGCTGGTCGGTGCGGACTCGGTGGGCCGAAGGGCCTGTTTCAGGGCCATATCTCTAAACTAAGAAAATGAAACTGCACACACAGTGGGTCAGGCAGCATCCGTGTGAAGATGCATACAGTCAGTGCTTCAGGTGGGACAGGTCCATAACACTATCCTACACACACTAGGGACAATTTACAATTTTACCAAAGCCATTGAACTTTAATATTACTGTAGATAGACACAACGTGCTGGGGTAACTCGGCGGGTCAGGCAGCATCTCTGGAGAAATGAAATAGACCTTTCTTCAGAGTATTACTGGTAGACAAAAATGATGGAGAAACTCAGCGGGTCAGGCAGCATCTAGGAGCGAATAGTTCTCACACAAAGGATGCTGGGTGCATGGACTAGTGCAGATGAGGCACATTGGTCGGCATGGGAAACATAGAAACATAGACAATAGGTGCAGGAGTAGGCCATTCGGCCCTTCAAGCCAGCACTGCCATTCAATAGGATCATGGCTGATCATCCAGAATCAGTACCCCGTTCCTGCTTTCTCCCCATATCCCTTGATTCCGTTAGCCCTAAGAGCTAAATCTAACTCTCTCTTGAAATCATCCAGTGAATTGGCCTCCACTGCCTTCTGTGGCAGAGAATTCCACAGATTCACAACTCTCTGGGAGAAATGGTTTTTCTTCATCTCTGTCCTAAATGGCCTACCCCTTATTCTTAAACTGTGTGAACCCTGGTTCTGGACTCCCCCAACATCGGGAACATGTTTCCTGCATCTAGCCTGTCCAATTCCTTAAGAAATTTTAATATGTTTCTATAAGATCTCGTCTCATCCTAAATTCCAGTCAATACAAGCCCAGTCGACCCATTCTCTCAGCATATGTCAGTCCCACCATTCCAGCAATTAACCTGGTGAACCTACACTGCACTCCCTCAATCTCAAATTAGGAGACCATAACTGCACACAATACTCCTCTTCTTCTTGCGTGTGGCGTGCACAGCCTACAGTTGTCGGACAACTTGTTCTATTTGATCTTATTTGATTGTGCACGCCGGGTTGATTGCATTCGTCGAAACAGGGCGGACCACGTGAAGGTTGCAACCTCCCAGCCCTCTCACAACCCCTGAAACCCTGATGACTTGCAATGTTAAATAGAGGAGAGTCTATGTCCAATATTGTGCTCAAATATAGGTTGAGAGACCTTTTTTCATCACATCTGTTAAGAGAAATATCGTGAAGGTTGCAATCTCCCAGCCCTGCACACTATACTCCAGGTGCGGTCTCACCAGGGTTCTGGGCAACTACAGTAGGACTTTGTGTTTAGAATGAAGAAGGGTTTCGGCCTGAAACGTTGCCTATCTCCTTCGCTCCATAGATGCTGCTGCACCCGCTGAGTTTCTCCAGCATTTTTGTCTACCTGCAGTAGGACCTCCTTGTTCCTATTCCCAAGTTGAGCCGAAGGGCCTGTTTCCACGCTGGATGACTCTGCGACACTGTCATGTGTACCTCTGCGATAGACCCACTTCATTATTCACTGCAGTCTCTTGTAATGTATGAGTTATGTGGCAAGCAAACCTAAGAGGCATCAGGAGTTTGTAATTAATTGTATTTGCATATGTAAATTGAGTTAGATTAGCACATTTGTGCTCCCCTTATCAAGAATAGTGAAGTGACAGACCTCTTCAGGCTTGTTAAAGATAAATTTTGAGGCATAAGCGAAAGCTATTTTACAGCGCCTGCAATCTGAGTAAGAACGGGTCTCGTTAATGGAACTAATTTAATGAAGAATCATCTCTGGTCTCTTGTGTCCCAGCACTGTTACAAAGCAGAGCAGTCACGGTGAAACATGTTCAGGTGTACGACAAGGACTGGGGCAAGTCCTGCCCCGGGCATGTCTGGTGCGTGCAGGGAGATTAGGGTTCGCGTTCAAGAAGGAACTGCAGATGCTGGGAAAACGAAGGTAGACAAAAGTGCTGGAGAAACTCAGCGGGTGCGGCAGCAACTATGGAGCGAAGGAAATGGGCGACGTTTCGGGCCGAAACCCATCTTCAGACTGATGCAGGGTGGGGAGGGGAAGAAGAGGAGCCAGAGGGCTGAGGGAGAGCTGAGAAGGGGAGGAGACAGCAAGGGCTACCAGAAATTGGAGAATTCAATCTTCAGACCACCTGATTAGAGATGAGGGTGAGAACGTTGCAACGCAAGGACAAAGCCATTCGGCCCTTCGCCCATCTACCATTCATCAAAACGTCCTTAAAGGGTCTGAAAAAGGGGTTAGATCCTAAACGTCACCTATTCCTTTTGCTCCAGAGACGCTGCTTGACCCGTTGAGTTACTCCAGCACTTTGTCCCTGTCCAGGTTCTCCAGAGACGCTGCTTGACCCGTTGAGTTACTCCAGCACTTTGTCCCTGTCCAGGTTCTCCAGAGATGCTGCCTAACCCACTGAGTTACTCCAGCACTTTGTCCCTGTCCAGGTTCTCCAGAGATGCTGCTTGACCCACTGAGTTACTCCAGCACTTTGTCCCTGTCCAGGTTCTCCAGAGACGCTGCTTGACCCACTGAGTTACTCCAGCACTTTGTCCCTGTCCAGGTTCTCCAGAGACGCTGCCTAACCCACTGAGTTACTCCAGCACTTTGTCCCTGTCCAGGTTCTCCAGAGACGCTGCCTAACCCACTGAGTTACTCCAGCACTTTGTCCCTGTCCAGGTTCTCCAGAGACGCTGCTTGACCCGTTGAGTTACTCCAGCACTTTGTCCCTGTCCAGGTTCTCCAGAGATGCTGCCTAACCCACTGAGTTACTCCAGCACTTTGTCCCTGTCCAGGTTCTCCAGAGACGCTGCTTGACCCATTGAGTTACTCCAGCACTTAGTCCCTGTCCAGGTTCTCCAGAGATGCTGCCTAACCCACTGAGTTACTCCAGCACTTTGTCCCTGTCCAGGTTCTCCAGAGACGCTGCTTGACCCACTGAGTTACTCCAGCACTTTGTCCCTGTCCAGGTTCTCCAGAGATGCTGCTTGACCCGTTGAGTTACTCCAGCACTTTGTCCCTGTCCAGGTTCTCCAGAGATGCTGCCTAACCCACTGAGTTACTCCAGCACTTTGTCCCTGTCCAGGTTCTCCAGAGATGCTGCTTGACCCACTGAGTTACTCCAGCACTTTGTCCCTGTCCAGGTTCTCCAGAGATGCTGCTTGACCCGTTGAGTTACTCCAGCACTTTGTCCCTGTCCAGGTTCTCCAGAGATGCTGCCTAACCCACTGAGTTACTCCAGCACTTTGTCCCTGTCCAGGTTCTCCAGAGATGCTGCTTGACCCGTTGAGTTACTCCAGCACTTTGTCCCTGTCCAGGTTCTCCAGAGATGCTGCCTAACCCACTGAGTTACTCCAGCACTTTGTCCCTTTCCAGGTTCTCCAGAGATGCTGCCTAACCCGTTGAGTTACTCCAGCACTTTGTCCCTGTCCAGGTTCTCCAGAGATGCTGCTTGACCCACTGAGTTACTCCAGCACTTTGTCCCTGTCCAGGTTCTCCAGAGATGCTGCTTGACCCACTGAGTTACTCCAGCACTTTGTCCCTGTCCAGGTTCTCCAGAGATGCTGCCTAACCCGTTGAGTTACTCCAGCACTTTGTCCCTGTCCAGGTTCTCCAGAGATGCTGCCTAACCCGTTGAGTTACTCCAGCACTTTGTCCCTGTCCAGGTTCTCCAGAGATGCTGCCTGACCCGTTGAGTTACTCCAGCACTTTGTCCCTGTCCAGGTTCTCCAGAGATGCTGCCTAACCCACTGAGTTACTCCAGCACTTAGTATTTTGCTTAAGATTTCATCATCTGCAGAAGCTGATAACCCCTGGACTGTGTTAACCCCTCCACCCCCAGAAACCAGTGTGGTGAATCTTCACAGCACCCTCTCCAGGGCATGTATATCCTATTTTAATGAGTCATAAGGAACAGCAGATGCTGGAATCTTATGCAGAACACTAAGTACTGGAGTAACTCAGCAGATCTGACATCATCTCTGGAGGACATGGTTTTGGGTCGGGCGCCCTTCCTCAGGCTGATTGAAGGAGGGGAAACAAAGTTGGAAAAGAGAGGTGGGGGCGGGGGTGTCAAAGCCTGCGAGTGATAGGTGGATATAGGTGAGTGCGGCAATATCTGAAGAAGGGTCTCGACCCAAAACGTCACCCATTCCTTCTCTCCAGAGATGCTGCCTGACCAGCTGAGTTACTCCAGCATTTTGTGTCTGTCTTGAGCCAGGGTGTTAGTCAAAGTCAAGTCAAGACAAGTCACTTTTATTTCCCTAGCACATTTAAAAAACAACTCTCGTTGACCAAAGTGCTTTACATTGATGGAGGTACCAACGTTATACAGCAGTGGTTCATGGATTAAATACAAACATCACTACACACATATAGCCCTCGCCCAGAGGACGTCAAGAAAGGCTTGGGAATAGAGATGAGTTTTTAGTCTCGACTTAAAGGAGTCGATGGAGGGGGCAGTTCTGATGGGAAGAGGGATGTTATTCCACAGTCTAGGAGCTGCAACCACAAAGGCGCAGTCGGTCGGTCGGTCGCCCCTGAGTTTATGCCTCGACCGCGGGATGTTCAGCAACCCCAAGACGGCCGATCTGATGGACCTGGAGGTTATGCGGTGGGTGAGCAGACGTTTGATGTAGGTGGGGGCAAGCCCATTGAGGGCTTTGTAGACAAAGAGGAGGATCTTGAAATGTATTCGGAACCGCACAGGGAGCCAGTGGAGAGAGGCCAGGATCGGGTTGATGTGGTCCCTTTTTCGGGTGCCCGTCAGGAGTCTCGCTGCGGCGTTTTGGACCAGTTGCAGGCGGGACAGGGAAGATTGGCTGATGCCAGTGTAGAGGGAGTTGCAGTAATCTAGCCGGGAGGAGATAAATGTGCGGACGATCTTTTCGAGGTCATCAAACTGGAGGAATTGTTTTATTTTAGCTATCGTCCGAAGCTAGATTGACGGACATGTGGACGAAGGCCATGAAGACAAGTGTATGTCGAACAATTGGTGATGACTTCATTGTCCTGCTGTCCTTAAAGGTGGTGCATTAACGTGAAATCATTAACGCATCACCTAGTTACTTATCTCAGCTTCCACGGTGCAGGTTTGGGGCTGTTTTTTTTACGCTGAGTAAATATGAGAGTGAAGGCATGTAATTAAAAATAAATTCTGAATCCACCAGGCCTGGTGAAGACCCCACCTGCCAATATGAGGTCAAGGTCCCCACAGAATGTGCACTCCTTGGGGGCTGGTTGCAAAGAGAAGCCAGCACATGCTGTCTAAATGAGAAGCATCATTAGTTTGTCAAGCAACAATTAACAAGCCATTTTATTTGCCACTTATTTCCTATGCATGCCAATCTTGCAGCGATCGCCCACCCTTTGTGGAAAGGAATCATCGCCTTATATCCACCTCCTCATAAGATTCAAACAACTGCCAAGAGGAAATTCTCCGCTAAAGTCTGCTCGCATTTGCTTAATGCTGAAACAACACCTGCTTTCTGTTTCCCAGTCAATTGCTCCAAGTAACCGCAAAACAGCGGCTCAAGGCTAATGACTTCCCCGAGATCTGTCTCGGAGATAGACACTAAATGCTGGAGTAACTCAGCGGGACAGGCAGCATCTCTGGAGGGAAGGAATGGGTGACGTTTCGGGTCGAGACCCTACTTCAGGCACAGTCTTGGAATCAGAGTGGTGCTTTTTTAAAATTGATTTATTCCAGGATTTACAAAGCCAAATAATTCAAGCAAAACCCACCACCACAATACAAGTCAAACCAATTTTCCTAAAACAACTGAAGAAGGGTTTTGGCCTGAAACGTTGCCTATTTCCTTCGCTCCATAGATGCTGCTGCACCCGCTGAGTTTCTCCAGTATTTTTGTCTACCTTCCTAAAACAACAATTTCCCCATCCGCAATAAGGATGCATCTACCCCCATCCCCCCCCCCCACCCCACTGCCCGCAGCGGTCCCGGAATCCCCCAGGGTGCCAGTGGACAGTGCATGGTCCCTCTCTAAAACTGGATTTAAGAGAGAGTTAGAGACTTAGATAGAGCTCTAGGGGCTAGTGGAGTCAAGGGATATGGGGAGAAGGCAGGCACGGGTTATTGATAGGGGACGATCAGCCATGATCACGATGAATTGGCGGTGCTGGCTCGAAGGGCCGAATGGCCACCACCTGAACCTATTTTCTACGTTTCCATGTTTCTATGTTTCTATGCCGGAGGTGGGGGGGGGGGGGGGGGGGGGGGGGGGAGGAATCATGCCTGGTTGTGGCTGCCAGCGTTTCGAGATGCCACTGTGACACAACGGCCAGAGTTACCAGCCGCTCTGCATCACCCTCTCCCAGCTGACTCCTGCAGCCTCTGATATCTGTTGAGAATCTTTGCAGAGCGAAGCGTTAGGCCATAAAGACTAACATGCTGGTGTGCTGACTGCTTATAATGAGGCTGGATGGTTCCCTTTTACAATCTGTCACCACGACTCTAAAAAAATTATATTTAGAACTGCTTGTTAAACCCGCAGCATCCTTAGAAATGGAGTTTTTTTTTTTGCTTCCAGTCGAAGACCCTGGAGAATTCTTCTGTTTTGTAACGTTTCTATTTCCCCGTCAGCTTAAGGGGGAGGAACTTCAGCGGAGGGAAGTGGACTAACGTTTGGACGCACGACATCAGTCTTGGTCTTTCAAATTCAAGTTCAAGTCCAGGTGAATTTATTGTCGTGTGTCCCAGATAGGACAATGAAATTCTCGCTTTGCTTCAGCACAACAGAACATAGTAGGCATTTATAACCATATAACAATTACAGCACGGAAACAGGCCCTCTCGGCCCTTCCAGTCCGTGCCGACCATTTATTTTCCCCTAGTCCCATCTACCTGCACTCAGACCATACCCCTCTATTCCCTTCCCATCCATATACCTATCCACTTTACTTTTAAATGTTAAAATCAATCCTGCCTCCACCACTTCTGCTGGAAGCTCATTCCACACAGCCACCACTCTCTGAGTAAAGAAGTTACCCCTAAACTTCTGTCCCTTAATTCTCATGTCATGCCCTCTTGTTTGAATCTTCCCTACCCTCAATGGGAAAAGCTTATCCACGTCAACTCTGTCTATCCCTTTCATCATTTTAAAGACCTCAATCAAGTCCCCCCTTAACCTTCTGCGCTCCAAAGAATAAAGGCCTAACTTGTTCAACCTTTCTCTGTAACTTCGTTGCTGGAACCCAGGCAACATTCTAGTAAATTTCCTCTGTACTCTCTCTATTTTGTTGACAAAATATTTTGTTGACAGCATTGACTACAGAACAGATCAGTGTGTCCATATACCATTATATAAATATATACACACATTAATAAATAAACTGATAAAGTGCAAATAACAGATAATGCGTTATTAATAATCAGAGTTTTGTCCGAGCCAGGTTTAATAGCCTGATGGCTGTGGGGAAGTAGCTATTCCTGAACCTGGGTCAACCTGAGTTAGTTCATAAGTTCACAAGTGATGGGAGCAGAATTAGTCCATTCAGCCCATCGAGTCTGCCATTCAATCATGGTTCATCTATCTTTCCCTCTCAACCCCCATTCATGTTCATAACATGATAGGAGCAGAATTAGGGGGGGGGGGGGGTGGGGGGAAGGGGGAGAACAAACGGGCACCTAGCTGGAGTATGCTTTGTGCATACTTTGCATAATGTGCATACATAATGTGCATACTTTGTAACATTGTCAGCGCCCTTTAGGTGGCAGCTATTTGCATACCTTGAGTATTCACTGTGACTTGCCACATGGGACAATTAAGTATTCATTCATTCATTCATTCATTCAATGACTTGGCCTCCACAGCCGTCTGTGGCAATGCATCTTCGACACCCTCAGTTCTTGGAGGACATGTGAACTCAGATAAGGGCAGCACTTGCTGTCTAAACTTACTCTCCTCAGCATGCGGAATTCATTGCGATTGTAAACTCTATCTGTTTAAAATCACAATGATGTCCAGGTGATTAAACTTGTTAGTACTGCACCATACTGGTAATCTCCCTTTTTATTAATATTGAACTGCTAACCATAGACAGCAGCTGTTTACTGCCTCTGTTAATGGCTGACACAGTTAATAAAGGCATCGATTAGCTTGCAAGGCATTCGTCAATGATGCGCAGTGTTGTGGTCAGTGCATCTGCACGCTGACCAGCGATCGTCCCGTACACTAGCACTATCTTACGCATGAGGGACAATTTTGCAACTTGCCAAATCCAATTAACAAGACAGCAACCGTGGTCAGGATCGAAGCCGAGTCTCTGGTGCTGTAATGCCCCTGTCCCACTTAGGAAACCTGAACGGAAACCTCTGGAGACTTTGCGTCCCACCCAAGGTTTCCGTGCGGTTCCCGAAGGTTTTTGTCAGTCTCCCTAATGGTCGAAAGTGGTTTCCGCTTCTTCTATGTTCCTGCGATTATTTCAAAAAATTGAAAAAAACACGGGGACCCTGACAAAAACCTCCGGGAACCTCCGGGAACTGCACAGAAACCTTGGGTGGGGGGGTAAAGTCTCCAGAGGTTTCCGTTCAGGTTTCCTAAGTGGGACAGGGGCATAAGGCAGCGACTCTACCGCTGCGCCACTCAGTCCGCCTGGACCTAACTGATCTCCCAGTTGCTAAACACTTTAATTCTCCTTCCCATTCCCACACTGACCTTCCTGTCCGAGGCCTCCTCCACTGTCAGAGTGAGGCTAAGTGCAAATTAGAGGAACAGCATTTCATATTTCGCTTGGGCAGCTTACAGCCCAGTGGTGTGAATGTTGGTTTCTCTAACTTCAAGTAACCCCGGCATTCCCTCTCTCTCCATCTCTCCCCCACCCAAGTCGCACCAGCTTCTCATTTTCACCCAACAAACAGCTAGCAATGGCCTGTTTCCTTTATCATCGTTACTTTTTTGCATATCTTTCATTCATTGTTCTTTATCTCTACACATCACTGTCTATATCGCTCGTTTCTCTTATCCCTAACCAGTCTGAAGAAGGGTCTCGATGCGAAACGTCACCCATTCCTTCTCTCCAGAGATGTTGCCTGTCCCGCTGAGTTACTCCATCATTTTGTGTCTATCCCGTCAATACCAATGGAAACACTCTGATGTCCCTCCACAAACAGCTCAAATCCAACTGCCTGGATAAGGTCCAGGAAAAGCAAGGTGGGATTAGAGTCAGCAAAAAGAAGCTGCCTAATTAATCTCCATGGGACACCACTAGAATCTGTTATCAGTACCGAGCAAAATAGTAATTTATAGCTAAGCATACAGACTATTGGATTTACAAACTCAATCATTAGTGTGGGCAGTAAGGACTCACTGTGTGTGTGACGGGGACTGTGTGTGTAACATACTGGGTGTGTGTGTAACAGGATGTGTGTGTAACATTGTGTGTGTAATACTGTGTGTGTAACATTGTGTGTGTAACAATGTGTGTGTAACAATGTGTGTGTAACATTGTGTGTGTAACATTGTGTGTGTAACAATGTGTGTAACAATGTGTGTGTAACAATGTGTGTAACAATGTGTGTGTAACATTGTGTGTGTAACAATGTGTGTGTAACAATGTGTGTGTAACAATGTGTGTAACAATGTGTGTGTAACAATGTGTGTGTAACAATGTGTGTAACAATGTGTGTGTAACAATGTGTGTGTAACAATGTGTGTAACAATGTGTGTGTAACATTGTGTGTGTAACAATGTGTGTGTAACAATGTGTGTGTAACAATGTGTGTAACAATGTGTGTGTAACAATGTGTGTAACAATGTGTGTGTAACAATGTGTGTGTAACAATGTGTGTGTAACAATGTGTGTGTATTATTGTGTGTGTAACATTGTGTGTGTAACACTGTGTGTGTAACATTGTGTGTGTAACAATGTGTGTAACAATGTGTGTGTATTATTGTGTGTGTAACATTGTGTGTGTAACACTGTGTGTGTAACATTGTGTGTGTAACAATGTGTGTGTAACAGGGACTGTGTGTGTAACAGGGAATGTGTGTGTGTACAGATGCTGCCTGTCCTGATGAGTTACTCCAGCAGTTTGTGTCTATCTTCGGTGTAAACCAGCATCTGCAGTTCCTTCCTGCACAAACCCAGAGCTTTAGTGGGAACAAAAGCCCCCCGACAAGATGAGTCAGGTTTATAATTTAAATTATATTCTGATATCTCATTAACTGTAATAATATTTAGGTATGATAATGATTGAGCAAAATCTACATTTAATATCCTAATTAGGGATTATGGATAATCTAGTCGTTTGGCGTGTAATGTGAGTTGCTTTCATTTTCCCCAGTCAGTTAATTACTGATAGCTCTCACTGTAATTCCGCCACTTTATCTACACTGCAGAAGGACTGGAGGAACAGCTTAAAGAGACAGTGCTCCTCAGGGCTGTGTAACACTAGCATCAAGCGTTGACATGCGAAGTTGACAGTGACAAGTGGACTTTTGCTTTTATCCCCTTTTACGTCCACGGTACCGTACAATAATTCTTGAGTCTTAGTTTAGAGATACAGCGCGGAAACAGCTCTTCAGCCCGCCCAGTCTGTGGCCACCGGCCCACCAGCCATGATCACATTGAATGGCGGTGCTGGCTCGAAGGGCCGAATGGCCTCTACTCCTGCACCTATTGTCTATTGTCTATTGAGTCCGCTCCGACCAGCGATCCCCGCACACTAACGTTGTCCTACACACGCGAAGGACAATTTAAAATTTTGCCAAACCAATTAACCTACAAACCTGCATGTCTTTGCAGTGTTTGTGGAAACCGGAGCACCCGGAGAAAACCCACGCAGGATGTGCGGGTTTGTTGGGTCAATTGGCAATCTGTGAATTGTCCCTAGTGTGTAGGATAGAACCAGTGTATGGGTGATTGCTGGTAGCTGAAGAGCCTGTTTCCGCGCTGTATCTCGAAACTAAACTACTGATGGTCTCGATCCGAAACGTCACCCATTCCTTCTCTCCAGAGAAGCTGCCCGTCCCGCTGAGTTACTCCAGCATTTTAGTGTCCATCTTCGGTTTAAACCAGCATCTGCATTTCCTTCCTGCACTAAACTATAAAAAACATTTCAGGTTTTTGAGACTGCAGAGGCTAAAGGGCCTGTCCCACCAGCATGCAACTCTATGCGATTAGCGTGACCTAACGTGGTCGCTTGAGCCGTCCGGCGTCGCGGGGCTGGTCCCACTTCGATCGCCGGAGCCATGCGGAATTGTGCGGAGTTCGTCCCGACATCGCGCGGGGCATAGAAAATCTGACTGTTCAAAAATTCCGCACGGCAACGGCTTGTCGGCTCGCAGTCACCTCGACGCATTACACACCGCCCCGACATCGTGCCTCCGTGAACCTATCTGTAGGTTCCTCCGTGACCCTCTATGTGTGTGGCTCCGTGGCCCTCTGTGTGTGTGCCTCTGTGCCCCTCTCTGTGTGCCCCTCTCTGTCCTGGTGAACTTACCTTTAAGACTTCGCTCCAAGTTCGCCTCACTTTGCGCTGCGTTGCGCCACTCACCCGACCTCCGCGCGGCCCTCGCTGCCGGTTTGGTCGCGCTTGCCGCATGCAGGCGCATGCTGGTGGGAACGGCCCTGTACAGGGGATCACCCGACCTCCGCCCGGCCCCCGCTTCTAGTTTGATCACGCTCATCGCATGGAGTCGGATGCTGGTAGGACAGGCCCTTAAGAATCACATTCTATGTGGATAGTATGCATTGTGTTACACCGGAAGCAAATTGTGGACATTCTCTGCTGGCAAGTGGGAGGTTGGACAGTATTCCCACTATGATGTCAAGGTACACATTTCTGATAGGTCTGGGAGCAGTAGAAATGGTTGCCCTCTGGGCAAAGCTGGTTTTCAACAGCCTGACAGCTGTTTCTAAGCAAAGGTCACAAGTGAAACTTTAATCTTCAGGAGAAATAGCGCGGAAACAGACACTTCGGCCCAGCCAGTCCGCATCGACCAGCGATCACCCCGTACCCTTGCACTGTCTCACACACACTGGGGACAATCTACCTTTTTTGTTACCGAAGCCAATTAACCTACAAACCTGCGCGTCTTTGGAATGTGGGATGAAACCGGAGCACCCGGAGGAATCCCACGCAGGTCACGGGGAGAACGTACAAGAGTCCACTCAAGTCAAGAGTTTTATTGTCATATATCCCGGACGGACAATTAAATTCTAACTTGTTGCAGCACAACAGAATATGTGAATATGTAAACATAGCACATAATGGGGAAAAAACAGTTCAATAAGTAACAAATATAGTGCAAATAACAAATAATAATATAGTACAAACCCCGTACAGGCAGCAGCCGTAGTCAGGAATGAACCCGGGTCTCTGGCGCTGTGAGGCAGTAACTCTACCGCTGCGCCACCGTGCCGCCCCAGTTCTGGGAACATCCTTGGAAATCTTCTCTGCACTCTTTCCAACTTCCTATAGCAGGGTGACCACAACGGAACACAATACTCCAAATGTGTAAAAAGGAAATGCAGACACTGGTATGTACCGGGCGGCGCTGGATTTAAAACTCCGCAGAGCCTGGGATCCCAGATCGCAGAGTCGGACCTCCAACCAGCGCGGCCTGAGGACCTCGGGGGGCCGCGGTCTCCGGGGGAGGGAGCGGCCGCTCCGCACATTTCCAAGCCTCTGAGGAGTGTTCACCCGACGCCGGAGTTCCATCTTCCCGGCAAAGAGGGCCTGAAGCATCGGGCTGGCTGCGGAGGCAACAAATATATAGTATATAGTTTCTTTATTGTCATTGTAACATGAACCATGTACAACAAAATTAAAAATGTCAGCCAGTCAGTGCAACATTCAAACCATAAAAGCTAACGATACATGCAAGGTAAAATATTAAAAAAAGATAAACAGCTAAAATAAATATGAAATATGAAAACAGCCACGCATAAACACCCAACCCTACATCCTTCTGTCGATTTCACAGTGTACCAACCACAGTCCCTTAGTCCCCGCGTTCCTTGGCGGCTACATTTAGTGCCTTTATAGAAGTGGGGTAAAAACTGTTTTTAAGTCTGTTTGTCCTTGTCCTTGTAGGACAAGGCTCCGACCTCGGGTGTTTCACAGAGGAAGACTAAACATTCTGGTCCTTTTCCCCACAGTGGAACATTTTGATTCTGCTGTGGGGGACATTCATGTTGAATTGTATAATGTGTCATTTTTTCTTTTTAGTAATTTTTCTATGGATGTACGGAAACTTAATTATTTCTTCTATGTAAAGCACTTTGGCTTCA
Organism: Raja brachyura; assembly: GCA_963514005.1. The sequence goes on along the minus strand of OY740816.1, from coordinate 24,227,070 downwards.
ACGCGAGTTGATTTAAACGTGCTATATAAATAAAATGTACTTACTTACTGAAGATAGGCACACAGTGCTGGAGTCACTCAGCGGGTCAAGCAACATCTCTTTTTTTAACCTACAAACCCGCGTGTCTTTGCAGTGCGGGAGGAAACCAGAGCAACCGGAGAAAACCCACGCAGGTCACGGGGAGAACGTACAGACAGCGCCCGTAGTCAGGATCGAACCCGGTTCTCTGGCGCTGTGAGGCAGCAACTCTACCACCATGCCGACCTTCACACTCACATAATGAGGAGGTGTGGGCTTGGATGCACAACAGCCACAGCCACTGGCATCCACATTATCTCTCCTCAGCCCCTGCTTCAGGTCAATAGAGTTCAGCCCAGCTAAGCTGACTTGCCAATGTCTGGGTCTGATTTGAAGCCACATTCTGGAAACTCATTAACACTACTAACACTGAGCATGTTTACCGATTGAGCAGAATCTGCATTTAATGTTATGATGAAGAAATAGGGGTAATGCTCTTGCACTGTGTGCCATATGGGCAGCTTTTGTTCAGTGCTCCTGTTTAATTATGTGCACTTGGTACTGAAATTGTGACATTTATCTGTGGTTCGGAGATAACAGGACTGAGCCAAGTAGTGGGGACGGTGAGCGGTAACAGCGCCACACCGGCGAGGGAGGTTCACATAACTGTGAAGCCGCATTTTGTCGGGGACACGTCACAGCACCATTTGGGAACAGCGTTCCTAGCAAGACCACAAGAAATTGCAGAGAATTGTGGACGCAGCCCGGACCATCACACAAACCGACCTCCCTTCCATTGACTCCATCTACACCTCGGCAAGGCCAGCAGCATCATCAAGGACCAGTCGCACCCTGGCCACCAAAGATCCTATAACAAACAAGATAGACCACTCCTGCTAAATGCAATGGGCTGACGTGTAGTACGCAACGGGAAAGGTTGAACAAGTTAGGTCTTTATTCTTTGGAGCGCAGAAGGTTAAGGGGGGACTTGATTGAGGTCTTTAAAATGATGAAAGGGATAGACAGAGTTGACGTGGATAAGCTTTTCCCATTGAGGGTAGGGAAGATTCAAACAAGTGGGCATGACATGAGAATTAAGGGACAGAGGTTTAGGGGTAACATGAGGGGGAACTTCTTTACTCAGAGAGTGGTGGCTGTGTGGAATGATCTTCCAGCAGAAGTGGTGGAGGCAGGATCGATTTTAACATTTAAAAGTAAAGTGGATAGGTATATGGACGGGAAGGGAATGGAGGGGTATGGTCTGAGTGCAGGTAGATGGGACTAGGGGAAAATAAATGTTCGGCACGGACTGGAAGGGCCGAGAAGGCCTGTTTCCGTGCTGTAATTGTTATATGGTTATATGGTTATTATAACCCGACCCGACCAGCAGTGCAATCAACGTTGCGGGGGAACAGTTTGTGTTGATAAATTAAAATTCTGAAATTGAGGAGAAGACTTTTACCAAACTTTTATTTTTACGAGGATGTTTCCGTAACCGGCTTCCCGTCTCCGCACTAGTATCTTTGCTCCGCTATAACGGGATCTTTGGTGCGGAGACGGAAGCCGGTTACGGAAAAGGGGCCTTAAATTACCTGTGAATCTGCCCATGACCGTACTACGTCTTTTTCGTCGAGTGGACCATCTTGCTCACTATAGGGTCTTTGCTGGCCACTCCCTCTTCTCCCCTCTCCCTTCAGGCAAAAGGTACAGAAGTGTTAAAATGCACTGCTCCAGAATCAGGGACAGTTTCTTCCCAGCTGTTATCAGGCAACTGAACCATCCCACCACAACCAGAAAGCAGTGCTGAACTACCATCTACCTCATTGGTGACCCTCGGACTATCCTTGATCCGACTTTGGTGGCTTTACCTTGCACTAAACGTTATTCCATTATCATGTATCTGTACACTGTGGATGACTCATGTATTGTCTTCCCGCTGACTGGTTAGCACGCAACAAAGGTTTTTCACTGTACCTCGGTACATGTGACAATAAACTGAACAGAACTGACACGGCATCGTCCGAGGTTAGGGAATTCCCTAATCCAAAGGGGACTGGGGTGCCTGAGCCAGGGGTTAATGGGCAGAAGTACCTCACACAAGAGGAGGTCTCAGGTTCGATCCTTTGGCCTTAACTCACGTTGGGTAGATCCCTGAGACCCGCGCAAGAGAGAAAGAAGCATTCACTGATCGGGTCTGTTGCCAAATGAAAAGTCTGAAGAAGAGTCCCAACCTGAAACATCGCCCACCCTTTTTCTCCAGAGATACTGCCTGACCCGCTGAGTTACTCCAGCACTTTGTGCCCAAGTTTGGCATCTTTATGGCCTTCAATTTGTAGTTTTAGGTTTTAGTTTTAGAGGTACAGTGCGGAAACAGATATTAGATTTAGTTAACATAAGAGGTATAGACAATAGACAATAGGCAATAGGTGCAGGAGTAGACCATTCGGCCCTTCGAGCCAGCACCGCCATTCAATGTGATCACAGCTGATCATCCCCAATCAGTACCCCGTTCCTGCCTTCTCCCCATATCCCCTTGACTCCGCTATTTTTAAGAGCCCTATCCAGCTCTCTCTTGAAAGCATCCAGAGAACTAGCCTCCACTGCCCTCTGAGGCAGAGAATTCCACAGACTCACCACTCTCTGTGAGAAAAAGTGTTTCCTCATCTCCGTTCTAAATGGCTTACTCCTTATTCTTAAACTGTGGCCCCTGGTCCTGGACTCCCCCAACATCGGGAACATGTTTCCTGCCTCTAGCGTGTCCAAACCCTTAATAATCTTATTAACTCTGGAGATATCAATTTTATCAACATTTGAGGTACAGATATTCATAATGTTCAAGATGTTGATATTATTAATGTTACAAATATTGGTATCATTAGCCCAAGAGGTGAGTATATGGAACGAGCTGCCAGAGGTGGTAGTTGAGGCAGGTACCATCACAACAAGACATTTGGACAGGTACATGGATAGGAAACCTTTAGAGGGATGTGGACCAAACACAGGTAGGTGGGAGTAGTGTAGATGGGGCAACCTGGCTGGTATGGGCAGGTTGGGCCGAAGGGTCTGCTTTAATTGTGTAGATCTCCATCTAAGGTATTTTTAATAGTAACACAAGAGGTTTAGATAGTGTTAAACTCAACAGGTACAAATATTATTAATGTTGGACATATATACTTTCTTAACATAGGAGAAAATTATATTATTGGATCGAGCCTATGGATATTATGAATGTGGGAGGTGAAGGTATTATTACTGTCGGCAGTACAGGTATTAACATAGGAAGTGGAAATATTATTAATATGGAAGGTACAGATATTATTAAAGTCAGGTACAGATATTATTAACATGGGAAGTAGAGATATTATTAATGCAAGAAGTATAGCTGTAATTAACACTGCAGGTAAAGCTGTTATTAATGTAAGAGGTGTAAGTATTATTAGAAAAATACAATAAGCTGGAGCAACAGTGAGACAGACAGCATCTGTGGAGGGATTGGACAAATGATCTTTCGGGTAAGGACCTTTCTTCAGACATTGTAATTGGAGGGGAGAAACAGGAGGTATAGATATATTAAATATAAGATCTAGAAGCATTATTACAGCAGGAGGTATGGATATCATTATATTGGAGGTAGCAATATAATTGACACAGGAGGTAAATATATTATTAATGTTGGAGGTACAGATATTATTAAGCCAGGAGCTAAAGATATTATGCAGGAGGATTGAATATTTTTAGTGTAATAGCTATAGACATCATTAACACATGAGGTAAGGATATTAATAACAGGAGATAGCTATGGTTAATATGGGGAGTATACCTGTTACTAACCGTGGAAGTATGTTAGTAATATATATTATATAAGGCAGTCATTTATATATTACTAGACTAGGTGGGACCCGTTGGGTCTCGGTCACACGGGAGGCCTGGTCCCCCAACACGACATGTTTCCCAAGGCAATATTCCACCACTCACCCATTCCCCCAACGCAACCCGTTCCCCCAAGACAATATTCCACCACTCACCCATTCCCCCAAGACAATATTCCACCACTCACCCATTCCCCCAACGCAACCCGTTCCCCCAACGCAATATTTCACCACTCACCCATAGCCCGCAACTGCGCAGGGGCTGCTCATTTCCCCTTATTCACCCTCCCTCATTTTAATTTTGCAAAGGCTGGCAGGACTCAGTGTCCTGGGATTGCAACATTGTAGCGGGCAGGGCTACAATCCCATTGTGATGTCATAGCTGTAACTGCCAGTGCAGAGGGAAGACATTTTTCTCAAATTGGGATTTTGTAAAGTTAAAAATGTGAATTATTTGTAAAATATAACATCAATCTGAACGAAACTTGATACACCACAACACAGGAAAATTGTGAGTAAGGTGGTCCAAAAATTGTAGCGCTGCTGTGTACTGTTTTGGCCTAGTTCAGGCCATGAAAAGCATGAGCACAAACAAACACGCAAACTCCCTCACAGACAAGATGAGAGTTTTAGTAATATATAGATAGATATTAGGGAGTAACTGTACCACAGTGGTAGAGTGCTGCCTTTGACCTGAATTTGATCCTGACTATGGGTGCTGTCTGCATGGAGTTTGCACGTTCTCCCTGTGACCACGTGGGCTTCCTCCGGGCGCTCCGGTTTCCTCCCACATTCCAAAGACGTGCAGGTTTGTAGATTAGTCACAAAAATCTGGCGTAACTCAGTGAGTCAGACAACACCTCTGGATAAAAGGAATAGGTGATGTTTCGGGTCAAGACACTTCTTCAGATTTATTATGTTATCTATTTAGTACCTTGTTTGCAAAATGGTTGTCCTTCTGCAAGGAAGGATTTCACTGTTCCGATTTGGTACAAACAACAATTATACAATCTCTTGACTGTCTTGACTCTTAACCTAAACACGAGAAACATATTACCATAAATATGAGAGGCATAGTTCGGGTAGGCAGTCAGAGGCTTTATCCCAGGGTGGAGATGACCAGCACTAGAGGGCACAGCTATAAGCTGAGAGGGGGAAAGTTTAATAGAGATGTTGTTTTTTGCACAGAGTGGTGGGTGCCTGGAACGCATTGACGGGGTGGTGGTGGAGGCCGATACAATAGTGCTGTTTAAGAGGCTTATAGATAGGCACATTGAAGTGCAGGGAATAGAGGGATATGGATCATGTACGGGCAGATGAGATCAGTTTAACATGCCATCATGTTCGCCACAGAGATTGTGGGCTGAAGGGCCTGTGCCTGTGCTGTCCTGGTCTATGTTGTATGTTCTGGGTTGCATGTTCCATGTTCTATGTTCATACCCACCACCCTCTTGAATGCTAAAATTGAATCTGTATCCACTGCAGCCCCAGTAGGAAATTGCATACTCCAAACACTTGAGCCATCTGAAGAAAGATCCAGACCGGAAACATAGCCTATCCCAACCCTCTACAGATGCTGCCTGACCTGCTGAGTTCCACCAACACTTCGCGCTTTGCCCGGGTTCGATCCCGAACATGGGCGCTGTCTGTACGGAATTTGTACGTTCTCCCCGTGACCTGCGTGGGATTTCTCCAAGATCTTCGGTTTCCTCCCACACTCCAAAGACGTGCAGGATTGTAAGTTACTTGGCTTGGTACAAATGTAAACTTACACACTAGTGTGTGTAGGGTAGTGTTAATGTGCGGACATCGCTGGTCGGTGCAGACTCTGTGGGCCAACTAAACCAAAACTAAGCTTTCACCCACTTGTTCCTCTGCAGGTGAAGTCAATGGAGCCCTGAAATATCTTCAACATAATTGAAGGAAAATGCTGCACATTAATCTAAATTACCAACTCCATTAGACCACTCTGTGCAGCTGCACTTCACAATGCCTTCCAGGTTCCCCTGGTCACCACTGCTATGTCCCTTGCTGTGTTCAGGTCTAGTTTACCCAGCTACTCAACCACCTGCTGTCTATTCACTGTCTCCCTCATCAGTCTCCTCCCCGCTGCTGAATGCTGTGCCTGGGGGAGCAGGGCCCTGACAATGTCTTTGTACTTCAACAGTGAACTTGCACAAAGAGGTCACATCAATTTTCACACAGCGTCCAAACACACACACACACATATGCACAGACACGCAGGCACGAGTGCACACACACGCACTTGCACACATACACACACACAGACACAACCGCATGCAAACACACACGCACAAGTACAAACACACCAACACAATGCACACGCACTCAACACACTGACACATGCACACAAACACCCTCAGATTGACACGTGCAAACACACACACACATGCGCACACATACGCACACTCACAAAAATACACAGGCTGACACTTGCGTGCATGCACACACAGCCACACACTCTGGAACAGGCACACACACACACACTGATGCTCACACACACACACTCACACACATGCACATACTCACACTCACACACGCACACACACACACACATATGTACACACACGCGCACACACACACTCATGCACACTCACACACACACACTCATACACACTCACACATATATACACTCACTCACACTCACACACACTAACACACACTCACACACACACTCACACTCACACTCACACACACTCACACTCACGCACACGCACACTCACACACACACTCATGCACACTCACACACACTCACACATATATACACACTCACACAATACCATATTTAAAAGACACATTGCCGGAAAGGAAAGGTTTGGAGGGACATGGGGCATGCGGATATCTAGTGGGTCGAGTGTAGTTGGAGCATCTTGGTCAGAATGGACAGGTTGGGCTGAAGGGCCTGTGCCCGTGCTGTACGTCTCCATGCCACTGCCCTGGGTGACCTGGTGTCTCCCGTTGGAGCCACACATTGAAGCTCGGAGAACCACATCATGTCCCTCACTTCTGCCACTCAGCGCAGCTGCTAATTTTCCCATCTCTAAGCAAGTATTTGTCTTTCAAGAAGTTAAATAACGCCGCTCAAGACTGGATCCTATTCCACATACCCACTAATCACATTTAATACTCTCTCACATTTTGTTTAAGGCTTATTAATTTGTCCACTTGTCCTCCATCTTCGAGCTGATCGCTGATACTCATCACTTTTAAAGCTTGGATTATGTGTCCTCACTTTTTGTTCTGCCTCGGTTGTAGCCTAAACTGTTCTAACACCCAAGGGATTTCAGTTTCTTTCATTCATTGTTCTTTGTCTCTCTACGTCAACGTCTATATCTCTCGTTCCCCTGATCCCGAACCAGTGTGAAGAAGGGCCTCAAAGCCGAAACATCACCCGTACCTTCTCTCCAGAGACGCTGCCTGTCCCGCTGAGTTACTCCAGCATTTTGTGTCTGTCTTCCGTGTAAACCAGAAGCATCTGCAGTTCCTTTCTACACAAGAGATTTGAGTCCTTGATTCTGAAGCTACAGCAAAGCACCAGAGTTTCTTGGAAGGATTGGTGCAGAGAAAGACACTTGCTGTCACAAGTGTAGCCTTGATAGTTTCTGGTGAGGTGAAGTCACCAACCTTTGCTGCAACTATAGAAACATAGAAACATAGAAATTAGGTGCAGGAGTAGGCCATTCGGCCCTTCGAGCCTGCACCGCCATTCAATATGATCATGGCTGATCATCCAACTCAGTATCCCGTACCTGCCTTCTCTCCATACCCTCTGATCTCCTTAACCACAAGGGCCACATCTAACTCCCTCTTAAATATAGCCTCTCAACTATGAATGAGTATGCCTTGAAATTCAACGCAACGTTTGACTTGATGTTGCAAATTTGTACCATCAACAGGGCGGCACGGTGGTGCAGCGGTAGAGTTGCTGCCTCACAGCGCCAGAGACACGGGTTCGATCCTGACTACGGGTGCTTTCTGTACGGAGTTTGCATGTTCTCCCCATTGCCACGTATTTTCTCCGGGTGTTCTGGTTTCCTCCCACACTCCAAAGATGTGCAGGTTTGTAGGTTAATTGGCTTCTGTAAATTGTCCCTAATGTGTGTAGGATAGAATCAGTGCATGGTTGATCGCTGGGCGGTGCGGACTCGGTGGACCGAAGGGCCTGTTTCTACACTGTATCACTAAGCTAAACTAAACTGATCTAAAACAGGACATTTAAATTTACCCTGGCCACAGCTTGCATAGTCAATGCTAGAGTCAGTTGACAGTGGACATGCAGAAGGGTCTCGACCCGAAACGTCACCCATCCTTTCTCTCAAGAGATGCTGCCCATCCCGCTGAGTTACTCCAGCATTTTGTGTCTGTCTTCGATTTAAACCAGTCTCTGCAATTAGAAACATAGAAACATAGAAAAATAGGTGCAGGAGTAGGCCATTCGGCCCTTCGAGCCTGCACCGCCATTCAATATGATCATGGCTGATCATCCAACTCAGTATCCCGTACCTGCCTTCTCTCCATACCCCCTGATCCCTTTAGCCACAAGTGCCACATCTAACTCCCTCTTAAATATAGCCAATGAACTGGCCTCAACGACCTTCTGTGGCAGAGAATTCCAGAGATTCACCACTCTCCGTGTAAAGAATGTTTTACTCATCTCGGTCCTAAAGGAATTCCCCCTTATCCTTAGATTGTGACCCCTTGTTCTGGACTCCCCCAACATCGGGAACAATCTTCCAGCATCTAGCTTGTCCAACCCCTTAAGAATTTTGTAAGTTTCTATAAGATCCCCCCTCAATCTTCTAAATTCCAGCGAGTACAAGCCGAGTCTATCCAATCTTTCCTCATATGAAAGTCCTGACATCCCAGTTCCTTCCCACACATTTTGTCAGCTGATAGGGATTGGCTGATAAACATGTAATGCATCTCGCTGTGCCAATACTCCATTCAGTGCTTACCTGATGACAATGCCACATTGTCTTCCAGAACAGTGTCGAGACCTTTGTTCCTCTCCGTTTGGTCCTCACCTGATCTCTGTTGCCTGGGCTTCTACTCACTGAAATTTAGAAAGATGAGAGCACATCTTATAGAAACATATAAAATTCTTAGATTGGACAGTCTAGATGCAGGAAAAATGTTCCCCATGTTGGGGGAGTCCAGAACCAGGGGTCACACGGTTTAAGAATAAGGGGTAAGCCATTTTAGGACTGAGATGAGAAACAACTTTTTCACCCAGAGTGTTGTGAATCTGTGGAATTCTCTGCCACAGAAGGCAGTGGAGGCCGATTCACTGGATGTATTCAAGAGAGGGTTCTTTGGGCTAACAGAATCAAGGGATATGGAGAGAAAGCAGGAACGGGGTACTTATTTTGGATGATCTGCCCCATGATCTTATTGAATGGCGGTGCTGGCATGAAGGGCCGAATGGCCTACTCCTGCACCAATTTTTCTATGTTGCAATTCCAGCACTTCACAGCATATTGGGGGCAATTAACAACAGCCAATTAACCCGCTAAAGTATTCGGGAAGATAGATACAAAGTGCTGGAGAAATGGTGAATCTGTGCAATTCTTTGCCACAGAAGGCTGTGGAGGCCAAGTCAAGGGATATTTTTAAGGCGGAGATGGATAGATTCTTGATTAGTGTGGGTGTCTGAGATTAAGGGGAGAAGGCAGGAGAATGGGGGTTAGGAGGGAGAGATAGATCAGCCGTGATCGAATGGTAGACTTGATGGGCCGAATGGCCTAATTCTGCTCTGAGAACTTATGAACGCAACTGGTCATGGAAATCATGACAGCTCTGTGGACAAGCGGCTTGCTTTTGAGACCAAAGATGTAGCAATATTGCAAAACTTACCTTGAGCGGTGCTGCAGTTCTGCCACTGGCCGTGTGCGCGACTTTGGCGTCTTTGGGGGGGGGGGGGGGGGGGCGGGATAAAAATGCTGTTTTTCCCTTCCTGTCGGAGGCGGATTTCCTCGGGCTGCTAGCTGCTGAAGAAAAATCGATCTGACTTCCGTTCCCGATTTTTTATATTTTTTAAACGCAAGACAATTTAGTAATTACATTAAAATAAATAGCGACTTCTAACGCCCTCAACACCTACAACATGATGGGTCGCATGAACGGGACAAAACAAAATGTAAGTTGTTTATTTTACATATAATCTTGTTTCTTGGGATGGCTTTAATCAAATTTTACGATGCGAAAATGTGATTTGGGGCCCATATGAACCGGCAGTATTTTTCCTGTCGATATGGGGTTCAAATTCACCGCAACCGCAACGTTCCAATCGATTGCGTTCCAGAAAAACCCACTCACAAGAGGATTTAAATATAACCATATAACCATATAACAATTACAGCACGGAAACAGGCCTTCTCGGCCCTTCCAGTCTGTGCTGACCATTTATTTTCCCCTAGTCCCATCTACCTGCACTCAGACCATACCCCTCCATTCCTTTCCCGTCCACATACCTATCCACTTTACTTTTAAATGTTAAAATCGATCCTGCCTCCACCACTTCTGCTGGAAGCTCATTCCACACAGCCACCACTCTCTGAGTAAATAAGTTCCCCCTCATGTTATCCCTAAACTTCTGTCCCTTAATTCTCATGTCATGCCCTCTTGTTTGAATCCTCCCTACCCTCAATGGGAAAAGCTTATCCACATCAACTCTGTCTATCCCTTTCATCATTTTAAAGACCTCAATCAAGTCCCCCCTTAACCTTCTGCGCTCCAAAGAATAAAGACCTAACTTGTTCAACCTTTCTCTGTAACTTAGTTGCTGGAACCCAGGCAACATTCTAATAAATCTCCTCTGTACTCTCTCTATTTTGTTGACATCCTTCCTATAATTAGGTGACCAAAATTGTACACCATACTCCAGAATTGGTCTCACCAATGCCTTGTACAATTTTAACATTATTTCCCTACTCCTATATTCAATGCTCTGATTTATAAAGGCCAGCACACCAAAAGTTTTCTTTACCATCCTATCTACATGCGATTCCACCTTCAGGGAACTATGCACAGTTATTCCTAGATCCCTCTGTTCCACAGCATTCCTCAATTCCCTACCATTTACCATGTACGCCCTATTTTGATTTGTCCTGCCAAGATGTAGCACCTCACAATGCTCTTTTGTTTTGGACAATCATGTCATAAGAGCATCTAAATCATCGATATTTTGTGTTATTGTCTATCCATGGTCAATATTTCATACCAAATATCAGTTTTGGTATTGTGCAAAATAATCATAATTTAAATTATATTGAGTGGATGTTTCTAGATTAATTTACGGGAATTAAAGATTAAATTCCTTCCATCTGGCATATAAATTAATGACAGTGAGATTTAAAATTCATGTTATATTGTGAATTCTTGTGTGAATGGGATTAGTTTGTTATTTGGATACTTAGGCTATTTAAAAAAAATATCCTTTTCTTAAGAAATGGAATGTACAGGACATTGTTAATGGGAAATTAGTGGTCAGAAAGGCATGTCATGCGTGGTTTGAAGAGCACAAACTTGTAGTTCACAATGCCAAACATTGAAAAGTTGAGGAAAAACAAGGTGTACAGAGTTGCTTATTGGTTACAATCTGTGGAGTATGACGATGCTACTGATTATGATATGCCAATGTTCCAGCTAGTAACTGATCTCCTCCATAAAGACCTGGTCTATTGCTAGAAATTGTAATTTGTTTACCTATCTGTTATGGACTTACAGCATATAATACAATAATATTAAAGTTCTGATCTTGAGAATATCACAGTTTTGAATTTTCAAGGCAGGCTGGGTCTTTATTACTATTTGCGTCACAGTTTTGTAATTAACTACAATTAGGTAATTAACTAATTATATGCTTTAATTTCAGGTCAGATGTTTTAAATTTGTTTCAGAATGATTCAATCTATAATAACTGAAAATTTCATTCAGTTCTCTTGATTTTTAAGAAAGTTATGGGCTTTTGACTGTCCCCGATCACAACGTTTGTGTTAATAAAGTCAATGGAAAGGCAATGGGGAACAAGATGCTAATTTCCGAGTATGAAAATGGCCATAACCTTTTTAATACTGAAGATATGAAAGTGAATTAGGTGTCAAATTAAATTTCTTTTTATGCTTTATCTGATGCAGACTTGATTTTTCAATCTCAAAATGTTGTAACATTGGTAAAAGATGGGCACAAAAAGCTGGAGAAACTCAGCGGGTCAGATGGCATCTCTGGGGAAAGCAGATGGTGGACGTTTTGGTTCGGGACCCTTCCTCAGACCGTGTATATTTCGTCAGACCTTGTATATTTATTCAGACAGTATGTGGGATGCGTAGGAAACTGCAGCATCTGTGGAGATCCAATATGGTCACAGGGAAAGCATGCAAACTGCACACAGACAGAGCTGGGGGTCAGGATCGAACCTGTGAGGCATCAGCTCCACCAGCTGCACTACACCGCCGCCCCAAGAAAAGGCAAGCTGCTGTAGTTGAAGTTGTACCTTCCCTAGACTCTAATCTTTTCCTCCACCTCTTGAACCCTGGCATATTGCAGAGACAGCTCGAGGTGGCAGACTTAACTCGACACAACGCCCTGGACCTCATTGAATATTTTTTTAAATCTACTGAGAGAACGTCTTGAGAAAGTCTTGCCTCCCGGTCAACCCAAACTGTTGACTGAGCAGAAACCACAAAAAGGCCGTCTCGCAGTGTAATCATCGGGAATAAATCACTTCTGGCATCGGAAAAACAGCTCGGCGCGGACGGAGTGCCTCTCAAAGGCAGAGAGCTGCCGGAACTGAGGACCCAGCGCCGTCTGAGATAACGTTAAAAAGATTCAATTAAGACTGACAAGTCTAATGAGCAGTGATAGATGGGCTGGGATGCAGAGAATGGGAAGAATAGTTTGCAGGCATAGATTTCACTCCCACAATGTCATCGAAACAATGAGATGTCCCATATTGTCAGCCTCTGAGTGGTGTTATGAGATGAAGGGCGATGTGCAATTTCAGGTAATCATTTAAGCAATAATATTGCTGCGTGTACAGGTGAGGCGCTAGATTAGTTGTTTAAAGTTCCGGCACTTTGATGGTTCAAATCCCGGAAACACAGATTTGAAAATGATGATCTGTTTTTTCTATGGAAATAAATCCCCCTGTGAGAAGCCAGGAACAATTTACTAGTATCAGCAAGTTTTCTATATCTCAATGTGACAATGTCTTGTGTTCTCAATGAGGCTGGTCGACAAAAAACAGCAGATGGACTTTTTAATGTCTAAATGTCTCTGGTTCAATACTAGGGGTGTCTGGATTGTGAATGGCCTAGTTTCACAATCCAGACACCCCTAGTTGTGTGGGCAATGCCCAGTTTCTGGCAGAAAATTCGAGCACCAGTTTCATCTGAGTTTTTTTTTAATATACTGGAAATGTTAAATGAGAATACAGAATCTGCAGGCGAAGGTGAGCAGGTTTCGTTTATTTTAGTTTTTAGATGCAGCGCGGAAACAGGCCATTCGGCCCATCGAGTCTGTGCCGACCAGCGATCCCCGCACACTAACACTATCCTACACACACTAGGGACAATTTATATTTATACCAAGCCATTTAACCTACAAACCTGTATGTCTTTGGAGTGTGGGAGGAAACCGGAGCACCCGGAGAAAACCCACGCAGGTCACGGGGAGAACGTACAAACTCCGTACAGACAGCACACGTAGTCAGGATCGAACCCGGGTCTCTGGCGCTGTGAGGCAGCAACTCTGCCGCTGCACCACCGTGTCACCCAGGCTGACCTCAGTAAATGCCCTGTCCCACGGTACGAGTTAATTCCAAGAGCTCTCCCGAGTTTAAAAAAAATCAAACTCGTGGTAAGCACGGAGAATGAACGTAGCAGGTACGTCGGAGCTCGGGGACGTCTCTTAGCGGCTCGTAACGCTAACGGCAGGTACTCGGGAAGGCTCGCTAACCGCAGGTAAGCACGGGAAGACTCGTGAAGATTTTTCAACATGTTGGAAAATGTCCACGAGAGCCCCGAGTACCGACGAGCGGCCATTACCGTAAATCTCCGAGTTCGAATCAGGGCAAACTTGGGGAGAGCTCGTGGAATGAACTCGCACCGTGGGACAGGGCTATCAGTGCTTGTGGAAAAAGAAATAGTCATCATTTTGGGGCTAGGACAAGGTTTATTATTGTCATGTGTACCGAGGTAGACATCTGCAATTCCTTCCTATACAAAATAGAGGCAAACTGTGTTAAGATGCATGTGAGAGTCAATAAACTAAAAGGAGACACAAAATAGATAAGAAAAGAGCTAAATATAACACACCCGGGGAAAAGAATACGTACAGGAACTATACATAGATGTCCCAGAAATCACTAGGCAAGGAAGGACTGGTACAGGAAACTGTTTAACCAGAGCAATGAATCTTCCTAGAACTGGGCCACATGAGCAGGTAGTCTTGCATCTTTACACAACAGCAGAGATGTCCATGTGATAAAGGCAACGTGAGCTTCAGGATGGAGCTAACTGGGGTGAAGGTGAAAATGGAGATGTATTGGAATGAGCTGCAGATGAAATGTTTCGGAAGGAACTGCAGATGCTAGTCTGAAGACGGGTCTCGTCCTGAAACATCACCCATTTCTTCCCCCAAGGGATGCTGCCTGACCCGCTGAGTTACTCCAGCACTCTGTGAAACGTCACCTATCCATGTTCTCCACAGGTGCTGCCTGACCCGCTGAGTTACTCCAGCACTCTGTGAAACGTCACCTATCCGTGTTCTCCACAGATGCTGCCTGACCCGCTGAGTTACTCCAGCACTCTGTGAAACGTCACCTATCCATGTTCTCCACAGATGCTGCCTGACCCGCTGAGTTACTCCAGCACTCTGTCAAACGTCACCTATCCACGTTCTCCATAGATGCTGCCTGACCCGCTGAGTTACTCCAGCACTCTGTGAAACGTCACCTATCCATGTTCTCCACAGATGCTGCCAGACCCGCTGAGTTACTCCAGCATTTTGTGCATATCAAGGAACTGCAGATGCTGGTTTACACTGAAGATAAACATAAAAAGCTGGAGTAACTCAGCGTGACAGGCAGCATCTTTGAAGAGAAGGAATAGGTGACGTTTTGGGTCGAGACCCTTCTTCAGACAGAGAGTCAAGAGAGAGGGAGACACAGAGATAAGGAAGGGTGAGGTATGAAAACGAGAGACATCAAAGGGGCAAAAATCAAGAAAAATGTAGTAGATTATTCCATGGAGCGCAGGAGGATGAGGGGAGATCTTATAGAGGTGTACAAAATCATGAGAGGAATAGATCGGGTCGAGGCACAGAGACTTTTGCCCAGAGTAGGGGAATCGAGGACCAGAGGACACAGGTTCAAGGTGAAGGGGAAAAGATTGAATATGTCTCCGTACAGACAGTACCTGTAGTCGGGGTGGAACCCGGGTCTCTGGCGCTGCAAGCGCTGTAAGGCAGCAACTCTACCGATGTGCCACCGTGCACATTGTGGGGTTTTTTTTGCTTTGAGATAAGTGGAAATCACCTCCAAGCCCAGGTAGACCAACCTGTCAGTGTAGCTGCTTCTGTTGTCTCCCACAGACATCTAATATGAAGAAAACAAAATACAGAAAGCAAAGAATGATGTAAGTGTGTGAAATTAAAGCGCTATAAAATAACATATAATTAGCTCGTAGAAATGAGAAGCAATTTTCGCTATTTGTGCCTCAATAATATATCATTATCTGTTTTGCTAACTCTGAGCTAAGGAGGTTTGTATCAAATGAAATTCAATGTTACGACTGAGACGTCTCCAGCGGTACCTGAAGTCCTGTCTTGGCAATCCTAGTGTGACACAAGTCAGGGTGGCACAGTGGTGCAGCGGTAGAGTTGCTGCCTCACAGCGCCAGAGACCCGGGTTCAATACTGACTACGGGTGCTATCTGTACGGAGTTTGCACGTTCTCATCGTGACCTGCGAGGATTTTCTCCGGGATCTTCGGTTCCCTCCCACACTCCAAAGACGTGCGGGTTTGTAGGTTAATCGGCTTGGTATAATTGTAAATTGTCCCTAGTGTGTGTGTAGGGTGCGTTAGTGTGCGGGGATCGCTGGTCGGCGCGGACTGAGTGGTCCAAAAAGCCAACGCCCGCACTCTCCCTCTAAACTAAATAAACTAAATTAAACTCGACAGAGGAAGATAGTCCTACATCACAAGTGCTGAATGCGAAAGGGCCTCGGCCTCGCAGATCCAAGGACCCTAAACCTCTGGTGCTGTCTGCGTGGAGTTTGCACGTTCTCCCTGTAACTGTGTGGGTGCCTTGCAGATGCTCTGGTTTCCTCCCACGTGCGGAAAGTTAAGTAAGTTAATAGCTCCGGTATTAATTGCTGCAAGTGTGTTGGCATGTGATCGAAGCTGGCTGGAGCAAAGCCCCTGTCCCACTTGGCCGACATATGCCCACCTTTTTTTACTCGTGGACATTTTTAATCAGGCTGGAAAAAACGCCGCGACCTACTTGAGGCCAAGAGTAGGCGGAGACCACTCACGAGCATGAGGAAGAGTTACGAAGACCTCCTACAACCTCGTGGCGACCATGCTGCAAGTATGAGTCAAGGGCAAACTCGGCACAGGTCACCAATTAGTTCGTACAAGTGGGACAGGCCGTTTAACAGGAAAGTAGGCCCAAAACTACGCAGGTTAGTGGCAGAGGTGGTGAATCTGTGGAATTCTTCGCCACAGAAGGCTGTGGAGGTGGATATTTTTAAGGCAGAGATAGATAGATTCTTGATTGGTGCTATCACAGGGAGAAGGCAGGAGAATGGGGTTAGGAGGGAGAGATAGATCAGCCATGATTGAATGGTGGAGTAAACTTGATGGGCCGAATGGCCTAATTCTGCTCCTGTCACATAGGACCTTATGAGGTAATGAAGTAGAGTTGATGGGCATGTGTGAGCGAGAATAAGTTGCAGTGGAACAAAGACCAGCTTCTTCCCCACAGCCATCAGGCTGTTAAACACAATGGATAAGCTCTCAGCTCTGAACTGCAAAAAACTATATTATTATTTGTCATTTGCACTATACTTGTTATTTATCAAACTTTTTTTTCTCTACCCCCGTTATATACAATATTTACATATTCACATATTCTGTTGTGCCGTCCGGGACATATGACAATAAAACACTCTGGACTCTCTTGAGAAATAATGAGAGGGGGTTTGGGGACTGATGGGATTGCCATGCTGGATCTGATGGGTCAATAGACAATAGACAATAGGTGCAGGAGTAGGCCATTCGGCCCTTCGAGCCAACACCACCATTCAATGTGACCATGGCTGATCATCCCCAATCAGTACCCCGTTCCTGCCTTCTCCCCATATCCCCTGACTCCGCTATCTTTAAGAGCCCTATCTAGCTCTCTCTTGAAAGCATCCAGAGAACCTGCCTCCACCGCCCTCTGAGGCAGAGAATTCCACAGACTCACCACTCTCTGTGAGAAAAAGTGTTTCCTTGTCTCCGTTCTAAATGGCTTACCCCTTATTCTTAAACTGTGTGTGGCCCCTGGTTCTGGTCGAATGGCCTATGTCATTGTAAGTATAATAAGACAAGCAGAAGCTAAAATGTCACATATAGTTTTTCTCCCGAGATGCTGCCTGACCCTGTTGAGTTACTCCGGCACTTTGTGTTCTTCTGCATCTTGACCAGCACCTGCAGTTCCCTTTAATTCGGGAAACCTGTAAGAACGCTCTTTCTTCTCTTTGCTAAAAGTTATCCCTTGATCCTCGGGCAGAGGTAGCCTGAAAGACGGAGCGTTTTGGCAGCGCAAGACTCCCTCGGCTCAGTCCAGGTGTCTGAAATGCAACCATTTGGAGCCTTTAGATCAGAGCGTGAAGAGTTGGGCTCGGAGCCACGACTGCGATTGACCTTAACAGCCAAACAATGCATTAAGTCATACCTGACTCAGGAATCTGTTAATTCTCATTACCCATTCAACTCCTGTGAAAGTCTAACACCTAAATATTTAATATTTCCTGCAGCTCGCAGCGGAGGAAGATTTGCGGCTAACTGCTGTCTGCATAATTTATTTAATGGAAAAATTCTGATTTTCTCCAATTAATTTTTCAACGATTGCAATAAATAATCCTTCATAGTTTTTTGGGAGCATTGGGGATTGGGTTAAGTACACTTTTCCATAAACATTATTATATTATCTGCATGCAAACCTCTTTCCTTCCATTCATCCCAGGTGGAACTTTGTCATGGAAAAGTTAAGAGAGGAACTCCTGACTTTATTAAGAGGCTTCGTGGTGGGCAGCGGTAGAGTTGCTGCCTCACAGCGCCAGAGACCTGTGTTCGATCCTGACCGCAGTTGCTGTCTGTATGGAGTTTGCACGTTCTCCCCGTGATCCGGTGGGATCAAGGGGAGAACTTTCCCCAGGAGCTCCGATTTTATCCCACACTCCAAAGACGTTAGTTCGTAGGTTAATTGGCTTTGGTTGAAATTGTAAATTGTCACTAGTGTGTGTAGGATTGTGCTAGTGGACGTGGTGACCGCTGGTCGGCACGGACTCAATGGGCTGAAGGGCCTGTTTCCACGCTGTATCTCCAAAACCCAAAGTCTAAAGACCCAATTGGTTGAAGGCAACCTCCCTCTGGAAACGTGGCTACTTTGATATTGGTGTAAGGAGAGCCTGATATTGATCGCTCAGAGAATCAGACCATCCAGCCAACGTAACAGTCTCCTCTAACAGCACTCCCAACTATCTCCCGACCCCACAGGCAAGACAACAGGGAGACAGCCAGGAAAGGAGCGGGATTGAAATCCTCAATGTGGAAACAAAGAACTGCAGATGCCGGTTAACACATAAAAAGTCACAGAGTGCTGGAGTAACTCAGCGGGTCAGGCAGCATCTCTGGAGACCATATTTAGGTGACCTTTCAGGTCAAGACCCTTCTTCACTAGTCTGACCATTGAAGTAGGGTCATGACCCAAAACTCCAAACACCCATGTTCTCCACAGATGCTGCCTGACCCGCTGAGTTACTCCAGCACTCTGTGAAACGTCACCTATCCATGTTCTCCACAGATGCTGCCTGACCCGCTGAGTTACTCCAGCACTCTGTGAAAAGACACCTATCCATGTTCTCCACAGATGCTGCCTGACCCGCTGAGTTACTCCAGCACTCTGTGAAACGTCACCTATCCATGTTCTCCACAGATGCTGCCTGACCCGCTGAGTTACTCCAGCACTCTGTAAAACGTCACCTATCCATGTTCTCCACAGATGCTGCCTGACCCGCTGAGTTACTCCAGCACTCTGTGAAACGTCACCTATCCATGTTCTCCACAGATGTTGCCTGACCCGCTGAGTTACTCCAGCACTCTGTGAAACGTCACCTATCCATGTTCTCCACAGATGCTGCCAGACCCGCTGAGTTACTCCAGCACTCTGTGAAACGTCACCTATCCATGTTCTCCACAGATGTTGCCTGACCCGCTGAGTTACTCCAGCACTCTGTGAAACGTCACCTATCCATGTTCTCCACAGATGCTGCCTGACCCGCTGAGTTACTCCAGCACTCTGTGTCCTTTTGAAATGCTCAATATTGACTTCAGGACCCATGAAGTCTGATGTCATTAGGTTTGTAGGTTAATTAGCTGCTGTCAATTGTTGTTAGCATGCTACAATAGCTTTTCACTGTACCTCAGTACACATGACAATAAACTAAACTGAACTGAACTGGGTAAGAACTAGTGAACGCATGACTGTAGGCTGGCATGAAGGGCCATCGTGAAGCAACTTAACAAAATCAGGAGTCCCTCTACCAACTTTTCCATGGCTAACTACAAGCTGGGATGAGTGGAAGGAAATAGAATATAATAATATTTATGGCTGTAAACTAAATTAAACATATACTAAATGAGTGGGTTAGAGTCAAATCAAGTGAAGAGAGTTTATTGTCATGTGTCCCAGATAGGACAATGACATTCTTGCTTGCTGCAGCACAACAGGATATTGTAAACATAAATACTCGACAGTTCAGTCCAATATACGCATAAATAAGCAGATAAAGTGCGATAGGCTGTTACAGTTCAGAGTCTGTTTGTTGGCGAGTTTAATAGCCTGATGGCTGATTACCTAGATGTAACAGATTTCAAGCTCCTGTACCTTCTGCCCAATGGTAGCGGGGAGATGAGTGTGTGGCCAGGATGGTGTGGGGTCCTTGATGATGTTGGCTGCCTCTTTGAGGCAGCGACTGCGATAGATCCCCTCGATGGTGGGGAGGTCAGAGCCGATGATGGACTGGGCAACGGTCACAACTTTCTGCATCCTTTTCCACTCCTGGACGCTCAAGTTGCCGAACTAAGCCACGATGCAACCGGTCAGCATGCTCTCCACTGTGCACCTGTAGAAGTTCGAGAGAGTGGGAACCGGCGTACACTCGATGGGCCAAACGGCCTCCTTTCTTGGCAAATGAAAATGCAAATGAGAAATGGTGCCAGTGCTTGGTTTAGGAGCGGGAGAGTTGGGTGTAAGGTTGGTTTGGGAGTGTATAATTAAGCTATTTCCTCATTGACGTCTGCAAGGAGTAACTAAGAACAAGCTAATTTTGTGAACCCTGAATAATTTGAAAATCTAGAGAATAACTCTCTGAATATCGATTTTAATTAATCTCATGTTTTTGTGCCAAACTAATAAGCCCAGAAAATATATTTAGCTTGGCGCTGACTGGTTGGTGCGACAGCAATCTACCAAAATTGCAACGTAATTTAATAAATGCAATTAATTTTAGTGGTGATCCTATTTAATTAAATGATAAAATCAATGCACACATAAATTTATTTCAGGTAAAGCAGTGTACACCTTGTCCTGAGCCAAGATCACACACAAAACAAATTCAATTTCCTATTGATTTCAACTTGCATCTAAACTGCAAATCAGTCCGGCGTGATTGTATTTAAGGTGGGATCTTTATTTGCTTTATACGCTGAATCACTGCACAATATTACTTGTGAAATTACAACATTGGACATCATTTGGGGAGAGGAAGCAATTTGTCTGAAGACAGACACAAAATGCTGGAGTAACTCAGCGGGACAGGCAGCGTCTCTGGAGAGAAGGGATGGGTGATGTTTCAGGTCGAGACCCTTCTTCAGACAGCATTGTGATGGCTTTGGCGTGATCAAGCAAAGGTTATAGAAGTGTGGACATGCACAGCTCCACATTCAGTTTCTTCCCAGCTGTTATCAGGCAACTGAATCATCCTACCACAACCAGAGAGCAGTGCTGAACTACTATCTACCTCAGGGGTGGGGAACCTGTGGCCTTACATAGAAAAATAGAAAATAGGTGCAGGAGTAGGCCATTCGGCCCTTCGAGCCTGCACCGCCATTCAATATGATCATGGCTGATCATCCAACTCAGTATCCTGTACCTGCCTTCTCTCCATACCCCCTGATCCCTTTAGCCACAAGGGCCACATCTAACCCTCTTAAATATAGCCAATGAACCGGCCTCAACTACCTTCTGTGGCAGAGAGTTCCACAGATTCACCACTCTCTGTGTGAAAAATGTTTTTCTCATCTCGGTCGTAAAAGATTTCCCCCTTATCCTTAAACTGTGACCCCTTGTTCTGGACTTCCCCAACATCGGGAACAATCTTCCTGCATCTAGCCAGTCCAACCCCTTAAGAATTGTGTAAGTTTCTATAAGATCCCCCCTCAATCTTCTAAATTCTAGCGAGTACAAGCCGAGTCTATCCATGTGGCCTTCTAGGCCATTAAGTACGGCCTTTTGAATGAATGCAAATTTTGTAAAACAAATCTTTTTATTTTTATTAATATGTTTTTGTTCATCTTTTATTATTTTTATTTTAATCTTAAAATGAACGTATTTAAAATATCAAAGAGTAAAAGAAGATTCAACTAAATAATCCTCCCCGACTGACGGCCACAATTAAAACATTAGTAAGTCATGAGGGCTATTTTAACAAAATAATGTGCATTTGGAAGTATAACTAGTTGAAGTTTCTGGGATGCGGTCTGATTAGATTACAGCTAACTTTATTCGGCATTCCAACATGAAAGGGTTCCCCTCTCCTAATCTGCCTCATTGGTGACCCTCGGACTATCCTTGATCGGACTTTGCTGGCTTTACCTTGCACTGTCAAAGCTGCCACAGCCAGACATAACAACAGTTTTTATCCACGAGGAGTTGCTCTACTCAACAGCCAAAAATCTGTAGCCTCCCTTTGCTCTGGTATTTTGTTGGTTCACGTGCTTGATCAATGGTGTTTTATCATTAATGTTTTATTATTATTAATGTTTAGTGTTTTCTAGTGTTTACATTATAGTTTATTGTCACGTGTACCGAGGTACAGTGAAAAGCTTTTGTTGCGTTCTATCCAGTCATTGGGAAGACAATACATGATTACAGCCGAGCCATTTACACTTTATAGATACATGATAAGGGAACAAAGTTTAATAAGTAAGTAAGATTATTGGCCAAGTATTCACATACAAGGAATTTGCCTTGGTGCTCCGCCCACAAGTAACAACATGACATACAGTGACAGTTACGAATGACTCAGGAAACACTAAACATTAATAATAATAAAACATTAATGATAAAACACCATTGATCAAGCATGTGAACCAACAAAATACCAGATCAAGGGGAGGCTACAGATTTGTGGCTGTTGAGTAGAGCAACTACTCGTGGATAAAAACTGTTTTTATGTCTGGCTGTGGCAGCTTTGACAATCCGGAGTCGCCTTCCAGAGGGAAGTGATTCAAAGAGTTTGTGGCCAGGGTGAGAGGGGTCAGAGATGATCTTGCCCGCTCGTTTCCTGGCCCTTGCAGTGTACAGATCATCAACGGCATTTATGACCTATGAGACAGGCAGAATTGAAGAGTTGCAAATTGTGTAGCGAGAGGAAGAAAAATGTAGGAGGGAGGGGGTGGAGGAGAGAAATAGGTGGGACTTGACTTGACTCTTCACCTGCTGCTGTTCCTCCATTAGACCAAGAGTGTGGGGTGAAGACTCACCTCATGCCCTGAGCCTACTCCATCTGCGCAGAGCTGGATTGCCCTGGTCCCTACACACTTGTGTTGTGTGTACTGTGCACCTTCACAACACAACACCCACCCAATAATAAGGCTATCATTCCCAATTAGACAGTCGCCTCCTTAGTCTCAACATTCGGCATGTACTAAGACCATCTGACTGTATTTTTCTTTTCAGATTTCTATAAGGCTTGCCACTTATGACAATTAAAATAATGATTTTGCTCTTTCAAGAGGAAAACCTTTAATTGAACATGGCTTTGTAAAAATCCATCTCTACTTTAAAACCTGCAGGGCAAACTACTGGGTGGAAAGAAAGCCTAGACTGTCTAATTAAATGTCACACTCTGCAGATTTAAACTAGCTGAACACGGTCATTATCTTCCGATCTAGTGCTGCATTTGGTGGAGTGTGCCATCAAGTAACCCCAGTAAAACTGAAGTCAACCGTGGTCAGGAAGAGGCGGTTCCAATAGTTCGCACAAGGGAAGGTGATGGTGATCTTCAGAGAACACCGTAGATGCTCCCCAGAGCGGTGTTCAAGGCTTAACCCTCTTCAGAGGGACAAGCAGCATCCTTGGAGAACATGGATGGGTGATATTTCGGGTCAGGAACCTTCTTCAGTCTGAAGGCAAAAAACGCCACCCATCTTTTTTCTCCAGAGATGCTGCCTGACCCGTTGAGTTACTCCAGCACTTGTACCTATCTTCGGTATAAGATAGTATACTGCAGTTCCTTCCTACACATTAACTCTCTTCGCTACCTATATCTGTGACCTTCTTTCCTACCAGACTGATTCCTGGGATGTCAGGACTTTCATATGAGGAAAGACTGGATAGACTCGGCTTGTACTCGCTGGAACTTAGAAGATTGAGGGGGGATCTTATAGAAACTTACAAAATTCTTAAGGGGTTGGACAAGCTAGATGCTGGAAGATTGTTCCTGATGTTGGGGGAGTCCAGAATAAGGGCTCACAGTCTAAGGATAAGGGGGAATTCCTTTAGGACCGAGATGAGGAAAACATTCTTTACACAGAGAGTGGTGAGTCTGTGGAATTCTCTGCCACAGAAGGTAGTTGAGGCCAGTTCATTGGCTATATTTAAGAGGGCGTTAGATGTGGCCCTTGTGGCTAAAGGGATCAGGGGGTATGGAGAGAAGGCAGGTACGGGATACTGAGTTGGATGAACAGCCATGATCATATTGAATGGCGGTGCAGGCTCGAAGGGCCGAATGGCCTACCCCTGCACCTATTTTTCTATGTTTCTATGTTTCTATGTTTCTAACTGACGTCAGATGATGGGGACGTTCGATGGTACAATAGTACTTTATTGTCTCATGTACTGAGTGGTGCTGTGAAATTCATGTCTGTATAGTTAAGCACAAGTATGAATGAACAAATGAATGAATTAAAACGTTTATTGACCAATTATGTACACATACAAGGAATTTGCCTTGGTGCTCCGCTCGCAAGTAAAGGGCCTGTCCCACTGTACGAGGTAATTCAAGAGTTCTCCCAAGTTTTCCCCTGATTCGAACTGGAAGAATGTCCGTAGCGGGTCTGCAGGAAGTTTGTTAACCAGCATGACATATAGTAGACATTAAAACATAAAACATTAGAACATTAAGGATAAAACATTATAGTTTAAACAGGTGAAAGAAATAAAATGCCAGAGCAAAAGGAGGCTACAGACATTTGGTTATTGAGTAGAGTTACTGCTCGTGGAAAAAAAGTTGTTTTTATGTCTGACAGTACATAAGGATAGTCTGAGGGTCACCAATGAGGTAGATAGTAGTTCAGCACTGCTCTAAAGGCCCTTCAGCCCACGATGTCAGTGTTGACCATGGCGCCATGTTAAACTAACCCCATCTGCCATCACATGATTAATACCCTTCCATCCACTGCTTGCCCATGTGCCATCACCTAAACGTCTGAAGAAGGGTCTCGACCCGAAACGTCACCCATTCCTTCTCTCAAGAGTCAAGAGAGTTTATTGTCATGTGTCCCAGACAGGACAATGACATTCTTGCTTTGCTTCAGCACAACAGAATATAGTAGGCATTGAATACAGAACAGATCAGTGTGTCCATATACCATTGAATATAAATATATACACACATAAATAAATAAACTGATATAGTGCAATGGGCTATTAATGTTCAGAGTTTTGTTTCAGTTGAGTTTAATAGCCTGATGGCTGTGGGGAAGCAGCTATTCCTGAACCTGGACGTTGCAGTCTTCAGGCTCCTGTACCTTCTACCTGAAGGTAGCAGGGAGATGAGTGAGTGGCCAGGGTGGTGTGGCTCCTTGATGATGCTGCCAGCCTTTTTGAGGCAGCGACTGCGATAAATCCCCTCGATGGAAGGAAGGTCAGAGCCGATGATGGACTGGGCAGTGTTAACTACTTTTTGTAGTCTTTTCCGCTCCAGGGCGCTCAAGTTAGCGAACCAAGCCACGATGCAACCAGTCAGCAAGCTCTCTACTGTGCACCTGTAGAAGTTAGAAAGAGTCCTCCTTGACAAACCGACTCTCCGTAATCTTCTCAGGAAGTAGAGGCGCTGATGAGCTTTCTTGATAATTGCATCAGTGTTCTCGGACCAGGAAAGATCTTCACAGATGTGCACGCCCAGGAATTTGAAACTCTTGACCCTTTCAAACACTGACCTGTTGATATAAACAGGACTGTGGGTCCCCATCCTACTCCTTCCAAAGTCCACAATCAGTTCCTTGGTTTTGCTGGTGTTGAGGGCCAGGTTGTTGTGCTGGCACCAGATGGACAGTTGCTCGATCTCTCTTCTATACTCGGACTCATCCCCATCAGTGATACATCCCACAACAGTGGTGTCGACAGCGAATTTGATGATGGAGTTCTCACTGTGACCAGCTACGCAGTCATGAGTATAGAGTGAGTACAGCAGGGGGCTGAGCATGCAGCCTTGAGGTGCTCCCGTGCTGATTGTTAATGAGTCTGACACATTTCCACCAATACGAACAGACTGTGGTCTGTGAATGAGGAAGTCGAGGATCCAATTGCAGAGGGATGCGCAGAGACCCAGTTCTGCGAGTTTGGTAACCAGCTTGGAGGGGATGATTGTGTTAAATGCCGAGCTGTAATCAATGAATAACAGCCTGACATATGAGTTTTTGTTGTCCAAGTGGTCCAGAGCGGAGTGGAGAGCCAGCGAGATTTCATCCACCATTGAACTGTTGTGACGGTAGGGGAACTGCAAAAGACTCCAGGTTTTTTGTCGAGGTAGGAGGTGATTTGCACCATGACGCTGCCTGACCCGCTGAGTTACCCCAACATTTTGTGTCTACCTTTGATTTAAACCAACAGCTGCAGTTTTTTTCTACACATCACTTAAACACCATTATCCTGTTTACCTCCACCACGTCACCTCCAGTATGTTCCAGGCACCCACCCATCTCTACAGAACATCTCTCACATTTACCGCTCTTCCAAGCAACATTATAAGCC
This sequence comes from Raja brachyura, assembly GCA_963514005.1. The sequence continues at coordinate 24,200,639 of OY740816.1, read as the reverse complement.
TTTCCTTTAGATCTGATATCATCTTTAACTTCTTTTGTTCTGCATGGTTGGACTACCTGTTCACTTTTTGTGCCTTAAGGGGATATATATCTGTTGTAAACTATCTATCAATGCTTTAAGTGTTACCTGTTGTTTGCTTACTGTGAATCCATGTACTGTAGTTTCTTGTGTTAAAGAAGGAACTGCAGATGCTGGAGAATCGAGGGTTACACAAAAGGCTGGAGAAACTCAGCGGGTGCAGCAGCATCTAAGGAGCGAAGGAGATAGGCGACGTTTCGGGTCGAGACCCTTCTTCAGACTGGTCAGGGATCAGGGAAACTAGAGATATAGACAGTGATGTGGAGAGATAAAGAACAATGAATGAAAGATATGCAAAAACGTATCGATGATAAAGGAAACAGGCCATTGTAAGCTGTTTGTAGTGTGAAAATGAGAAGCTAGTGCGACTTGCTTGGGTGGGGGAGAGATAGAGAGAGAAGGAATGCCAGGGCCCGAGGACTGAGGGAGAGGTGGGAAGGGGAGGAGACAGCAAGGGTTAACAGAATTGAGAAAATTCAATGTTTAAGCCCAGAGGATGCAGACTCCCCAAGCGGAATATGAGGTGCTGTTCCTCCAACTTGCGGTGTTGCTCACTTTGGCCGTGGAGGAGGCCCAGGACCGAGAGGTCGGATACGGAATGGGAGGGGGAGTTGAAGTGCTGAGCCACCGGGAGGTCGGGTTGGTTATTGCGGACCGAGCGGAGGTGTTCGGCGAAACGATCGCCCAGCCTCCGCTTGGTCTCACCGATGTAGATCAGCTGGCATCTGGAGCAACGGATGCAGTAGATGAGGTTGGAGGAGGTGCAGGTGAACATCTGTCGGACTTGGAAGGACTGCTTGGGTCCCTGAAAGGAGTGGATGGGGGAGGTGAAGGGACAAGTGTAGCATCTCTTGCGGTTGCAAGGGAAAGTGCCCGGGGAAGGGGTGGAGCGGGAGGGAAGGGTAGAATTGACAAGGGAGTTGCGGAGGGAGCGGTCTTTGCGGAAGGCAGACGGGGGGAGATGGGAAGATGTGGCGAGTGGAGGGGTCACGTTGGAGGTGGCGAAACTGGCGGAGGACTATCTGTTGTATGCACCGGCTGGTGGGGTGAAAGGTGAGGACCAGGGGGACTCTGCCCTTGTTGTGAGTGGGGGAATGGGGAGAGAGGGCAGTGTTGCAGGGGTATGGAGGAGACCCTGGTGCGAGCCTCATCTATAGTGGGAGAGTACTGGAGTTTCTTGGCTAGCACAGAAACCTTGTGCTTTGTGCCTCCCTAGTTAAGATTTATGAAGATTTAAGACCCTGGTTTGAGATGAGTTTTAAGGTCATGGAATCATCGAGAGATACAGAGTGGAAACAGGCCCTTCGGCCCATCTTGCCCACACCGACCAGCAGGTCCCACCTACACTAGTCCCACCTGCCTACTTTTGGCCCATATCCCTCTAAACCAGTCCTATCCATGTACCTGTCTAAATGTTTCTTCAAGATCGCGATAGTCCCTGCCTCAACTACCTCCTCCAGCAGCTTGGTCCATACACAAAGTCAAAGTCAAGTCAAAGTCAAACAAACTTTATTGTCATTTAGAAATACATCGATATATGCAGTTCCAAACGAAATTACGTTGCATTTGGCTCCCCGTGCAACACGATAAATTAACCGAAGGATAGGCATGGATGAAAAGGATAAATAGACAATGGTGGCGGCCCATTACATGGCATTCAGGAGTCTGACGGCTCGTGGGAAGAAGCTGTTGCAGAACCTTGATGTTCTGCTCCTTATGCTGCGATATCTTTTGCCCGAGGGCAGCAGAGTGAACAGTCCGTGATGGAGATGTGTGGGGTCTTTTATAATACTGCTGGCCTTAGACACGCAACGTTTGGTCGCAATATCCCCGATTGAGGGGAGAGAGGTCCCGATGATTTTTTCCGCTGTCCTCACCACTCTCTGCACGGACTTCCAGTCGGAGGCTCTACAGTCCCCAAACCAGACAGGGATACAGCTGGTCAGAATACTCTCTATGGTGCCCCTGTAGAAAGTAGTGGGGCACCATAGTGGGGCACCCACCACCCTTGGTGCATTTCAAGTTCCTATTAAATCTTTCCCCCCTCACCTTAAATCTATGTTTTCAGGAGAGACTTAGATTTAGCTCTTAGGGCTGAGGGAATCAAGGGATATGGGGAAATAGTCAGAATGGGGGTACTGATTGTGGATGATCAGCCATGATCACATTGAATGGCGGTGCTGGCTCGAAGGGACAAATGGCCTCTACTCCTGCACCTATTGTCTATGTTTCGATGTCCTCTGGTTCCCAATTCCCCAACTCTGGTCAAAAGACTCTGTGCGTTTACCCGATCTGTTCCTCTCATACTTTTGTACACCTCTATAAGATCTCCCCTCATCCTCTTGTGCTCCAATAGAGATTCAGCCTACTCCCCCTCTTCCCATAGCTCAGTCTCTCGAGCCCTGGCAACATCCTGGCAAATCTCTGAACCCTCCAAGCTTGACAACATCTTTCCCTTAACATGAACTGAATTAATTTCAGTGTTGACATCCTACCACAACCAGAGAGCAGTGCTGAACTACCATCTACCTCTTTGTTGACCCTCGGACTATCCTTGGAAGACAAAAGTGCTGGAGAAACTCAGCGGGTGCAGCAGCATCTATGGAGTGAAGGAAATAGGCAACGTTTCGGGCCGAAACCCTTTGGGTTTCGACCCGAAACGTTACCTATTTCCTTTGGGTTTCGGCCCAAAACGTTGCCTATTTCCTTCGCTCCATAGATGCTGCTGCACCCGCTGAGTTTCTCCAGCACTTTTGTCTACCTTCGATTTTCCAGCATCTGCAGTTCCTTCTTAAACACTCAGACTATCTTTGATCGGGCATTGCTGGCTTTACCTTGCGCTAAACGTTATTCCCTTATCATGTATCTATACACTGTAAATGGCTCGATTGTAATCATGTGTTGTCTTTCCGCTGACTGGTTAGCACGCCACAAAACCTTTTCACTGTACCTCGGTGCACGTGACAATAAACTGAACGGAACTGAAGTTCTCTTAAAGAAACATAGAAACATAGAAAATAGGTGCAGGAGTAGGCCATTCGGCCCTTCGAGCCTGCACCGCCATTCAATGTGATCATGGCTGATCATCCAACTCAGTATCCCGTACCTGCCTTCTCTCCATACCCCCTGATCCCTTTAGCCACAAGTGCCACATCTAACGCCCTCTTAAATATAGCCAATGAACTGGCCTCAACTACCTTCTGTGGCAGAGAATTCCAGAGACTCACCACTCTCTGTGTAAAGAATGTTTTCCTCATTTCGGTCCTAAAGGAATTCCCCCTTATCCTTAGACTGTGACCCCTTGTTCTGGACTCCCCCAACATCGGGAACAATCTTCCAGCATCTAGCTTGTCCAACCCCTTATATGATGGACATGTTTCCCTCAAGGCCACTTAACGACATAGTTATTAATGAATGTGATTTCCTTGTGTAACACTGGATGTAAAGGAGCCTGGTTCTCATTAGTTCCCCAATGTACTAATCTAGTAAACCGTCCCTTATCCATTCTGCACATTCCTCGTCCACACCACTGCTGTTAATTTGGTTTGGATCGTCTATATATAAATTGAAGTCTCCCTTGATAACTGTATTACACTTGTTATGTGTGTTGCTGACTGTCTGATTCATTCAGCGGCCTACATTATGGTTTTATTTATTTATTTATTTATTTATTTATCGTTCCGAAGGCCGGCACGGAGGCGCAGCGGTAGAGTTGCTGCCTCACAGCGCCAGAGACCCGGGTTCGATCCCGACTACGGGCGCTGTCTGTACAAAGTTTGTGCGTTTTCTCCAAGATCTTCAGTTTCCTCCCACGCTCCAAAGACGTACAGGTTTGCAGGTTAATTGGCTTGGTGTATGTGTAAATTGGCCCTAGTGTGTGTAGGATAGTGTTAGTGTGCGGGGATCGCTGGTCAGCGCGGCTTGGTGGGCCGAAGGGCCTGTTTCCGCACTGTATTTCTAAACTAAACTAAACTAAACAGACACAAAATGCTGGAGTAACTCAGCGGGTCAGGCAGCGTCTCTGGAGAGAAGGAATGGGTGACGTTTCCGGTCAAGATGTTTTGGGTCAAGAAGGGTCTCGACCCGAAACGTCACCCATTCCTTCTCTCCAGCGATGCTGCCTGTCCCGCTGAGTTACTCCAGCATTTTGTGTCTATCTTTCATTTTAAAACTAGCATCTGCAGGTCCTTCCCACGCTATGCAGAAATACTTCATGGGTTGTAGAGTGCTTTGGGACGTTCTGGGGTTAAGAAAAGTTCAGTAGAATCCTTTGAATCTCTCCCCTTACAGCATGTTACAAAACTATTTACACCTCTACACAATATAAATATTCCACTTAACATGTGGCAACATCGCAGATATTCTATCTTGCGCCTTCTCATTGCCATAAACAATATTTTTTAATTAAATTGAGTTTTTATCGGGAAATATTCTGTTTCCTTGAGGGGATTAGCGGCGTAATGGGAGGAAAAGTAAACAAAATTAAAGGTTTTATGAGCGACGTATTTTTTTGCTGTTTGATTGGCTGATTTCCACGTCTCATCATTTCATAATCACTAGCTTCTGACTGTTTTTCCGATTTGCTGCCCCTTTTCACCGGCAGCCACGTGGTGGCGGAAGCGGTAGAGTTGCTGACTAACGGCGCCAGAGACCCAGGTTCGATCCTGACTGCGTTTGCTGTCTGCACGGAGTTTGCACGTTCTCCCTGTGACCGCGTGGGTTTGCTCCAGGAGCTCCGGTTACCTCCCACACTCCAAAGACGTGCGGGTTTGCAGGCTAATTGGCTTTGGTGAATTGTCCCAAATGGGTAGGATAACCATATAACAAACCATATAACAATTACAGCACGGAAACTGGCCTTCTAGTCCGGGCCGAACACTTACTCTCACCTAGTCCCATCTACCTGCACTCAGACCATACCCCTCCATTCCTTTCCCATCCATATACCTATCCAATTTCTTTTTAAATGATAAAATCGAACCTACCTCCACCACTTCCAGTGGAAGCTCATTCCACACAGCCATCACTCTCTGAGTAAAGAAGTTCCCCCTCATGTTACCCCTAAACTTTTGTCCCTTAATTCTCAAACCATGTCCTCTTGTTTGAATCTTCCCTACCCTCAATGGGAAAAACGTATCCACGTCAACTCAGTCTATCCCTTTTATCATTTGAACGACCTCAATCAAGTCCCCCCTTAACCTTCTGCGCTCCAAAGAATAAAGACCCAACTTGTTGATAGAACTGGTTGGCACAGATCCTGTGGGCCAAAAGGCCAGTTTCCACATCGTATCTCCAACCTAAACTAAACATAGTAATTAGGAGGTGCATGGCTCAGTGGGAGATTCATGTTGACCTGAGCAAGACTGGGTGATTCAGGTTAGAACTTACGCTGGCTGAGTTACATAGGGTAAAGGACACAGAAACAGGCCATTCGGCCCAAGTGGTCCATGGTGGTAATCATGCTCTACTCACAACTTCAGGTTCTTGGATATGAATATCTGTGAAGATCTG
>OY740816.1:24157550-24190050 GCA_963514005.1 Raja brachyura | reverse complement strand
AATATCCCTCTAACCCTTTCCTAAAGTATCAGTCCAAGTGACCTGTAAATGTTCTCACTGTGCCTGCCTCTACTACCTCCTCTGGCTCCATATACCCAGGGAAATGTTGTCCCTCAGGTTCTTAATAACCTCTCACTTATGCCCTCTAATTGTTGTTTCACCAACCCTGAGAAATAGACTGTGCATTCCCAGTTTATGTCTCTCATGACTTTATACACTCTACAAGATCACCCACAGTCACCTACACTTCAAAGAATAAAGTGTTGCCCAACCTGTCCCTGTAACGTCGAGTTCTTCTTCTTGCGTACGGCGTGCACAGCCTAAAGCTGTAGGACAAGCTAAGGTGTAAGCCATTTAGAACGGAGACGTGGAAACACTTTTTCTCACAGAGAGTGGTGAGTCTGTGGAATTCTCTGCCTCAGAGGGCGGTGGAGGCAGGTTCTCTGGATGCTTTCAAGAGAGAGCTAGATAGGGCTCTTAAAAATAGCGGAGTCAGGGGATATGGGGAGAAGGCAGGAACGGAGTACTGATTGGGGATGATCAGCCGTGATCACATTGAATGGCGATGCTGGCTCAAAGGGCCGAATGGCCTCTACACCTGCACCTATTGTCTATTGTCTATTGTCAACTTGTTCTATTTGATCTTATTTGATTGTGCACGCCGGGTTGATTGCGTTCGTCGAAACAGGGCGGATCACGTGAAGGTTGCAGCCTCCCACCCCAGCCACTGACTTAGACCAAGGGTTCCCATCCTGGGGTAAATGGGGTAAATGTCACCTACCACGGGGGGGTACATTTGTTGATTCTGGATTTTGTTTTAAACAGTATTTTAAAATGTCCCCTTTGTCGGCTACTTTAATATGGTGGAAGTGTAAACAAAACAGGGTGGGGGTAAATTGACTTTCGAAAAGTTGCCTGGGGTAAACGGGACGAAATAGGTTGTGAACCCCAGAGTTAGACCCTCAAGCAGTGGCAACAGCACTGTAAATCTATATTGTATTATCTGCAGCTTGTGGCATGCTTCTTACAGAAGGCTGACCAACACTGAACACAACACTCCAAGCGCAACCTCACCAACATCTGGCCAACTGTAATATAACTTGCATTGTGTAGGAGGGAACTGCAGGTGCTGGTTTAAACCGAAGATAAACCGAAGTGCTGGAGTAACTCAGCGGGACGGGCAGCATCTCCGGAGAGAAGGGTTGAGACTCTTCAGTCTTTAGTCTGAGGAAGGGTCTCAACTCAAAACGTCACCCATTCCTTCTCTCCAGAGATGCTGCCTGTCCCACTGAGTTACTCCAGCATTTTGTGTCTATCTTCCAAGAAGTCATCTATCCAAGTTGCCTGATCTGCTGAGTTCCTCCAGCACTTTGTGTTTTGCTCAACATTCCAGTACCTGCAGTCTCTTGTGTCTACATGCTAATTGCCATTTCTGCCTCTGGGACCTCGCTCTGCACAAAATCATCGCTGCATTTAACCACTTTACAAGAGACACAACTGATAGTAATGTAATTGGATAGGAAACCATCTGGGAGAGTTTTTACTCCAGGTGTAACAAGTCAGTGTTAAACACCACTTGGCTGCACCTGTAATGACGGCTCAGGTAACTGGCATGTGTCGCGATTGAAGGCTCCCAGAACATCAACATTGCTGCTTCGTATTTCCAAATATCAGATATGGAGGCCATTTGGCCCATTGAGTCCATGCCAGCTCCAAGAGCAATTTGGGACGGCACGGTGGTGCTGCTGTCGCATTGCTGCCTAATGCCCCTGTCCCACTTAGGAAACCTCTGGAGGCTTTGCGCCCCACCCAAGGTTTCCGTGCGGTTCCCGGAGGTTTTTGTCCTCCGGCAACCACCTTCAACTAGCATCGCAACCGGCTTCGACTAAAAAACAATTACCGATTTTTAAAACGGAAACCACTTTCGACCATTAGGGAGACTGACAAAAACCTCCGGGAACCGCACGGAAACCTTGGGTGGGGCGCAAAGTCTCCAGAGGTTTCCGTTCAGGTTTCCTAAGTGGGACTGGGAGATTACAGCGTCAGAGACCCTGGTTGTTACAGACCCAGCACCAGAGACCCAGGAGTGAGGGAGGGAGGAAAGGGGAGAGGGATAGAGGGAGGGAGGGAGGGAGAGAGAGAGGTTCATGTTTATGAGATCATGTTCCGGGAGCAAAATTAGGCCATTCAGCCCAACAAGTCTACTCTCCCATTCAATCATGGCGAACTACTCCCTTCCGGCAGACGTTACAAGGCCTTCTACGCCCGCACCTCCAGACTCAGGAACAGCTTCATACCGAGAGCTATAGCGGCTCTGAACCGGCCCTGCTGAGTGTCCCCCCGCCCCCCCCCCCCCCCCCCCCCCCCATGGACTGTCTCCCCCCGGCCCCGCACTTTAGTCTGTGTTGATTTTACTGGTCTTACAAACCTTGTTCTCGGGGGTTGCAAACCGAAATCTCAAAGTTGCAAACCAAATCTCAAAGTTGCAAACCAAATCTCAAAGTTGCAAACCAAATCTCAAAGTTGCAAACCAAATCTCAAAGTTGCAAACCGAAATCTCAAAGTTGCACTTATGCATAATGACAATAAAAGATATTCTTATAATTATATCTTTCCCTCTCAACCACATCCTCCTGCCTTCTCCTCAGAACCCCTCACACCCCTACTAATCAAGAATCTGTCTACAGTGTGTGTCTGCCTTGAAAATATCCACTGACTTGACCTTAATCAAGAATCAAAAATTAGGAGGGAGAGAGGGAGAGAGGGAAGGAGAGAGGGAGAGAGGGAAGGGGAGAGGGAGAGAGGGAAGGGGAGAGGGAGAGTGGGAGAGAGGGAAGGGGAGAGGGAGAGAGGGAAGGGGAGAGGGAGAGAGGGAAGGGGAGAGGGAGAGAGGGAGAGAGGGGAGAGGGAGAGAGGGAAGGGGAGAGGGAGAGAGGGAAGGGGAGAGGGAGATAGGGAAGGGGAGAGGGAGAGAGGGAAGGGGAAAGGGAGAGAGGGAAGGGGAGAGGGAGATAGGGAAGGGGAGAGGGAGAGAGGGAGAGAGGGGAGAGGGAGAGAGGGAAGGAGAGAGGGAGAGAGGGAAGGGGAAATGGAGAGAGGGAAGGGGAGAGGGAGATAGGGAAGGGGAGAGGGAGAGAGGGAGAGAGGGGAGAGGGAGAGAGGGAAGGGGAGAGGGAGAGAGGGAAGGGGAGAGGGAGAGAGGGAAGGGGAGAGGGAGAGAGGGAAGGGGAAAGGGAGAGAGGGAAGGGGAGAGGGAGATAGGGAAGGGGAGAGGGAGAGAGGGAAGGGGAGAGGGAGAGAGGGAAGGGGAGAGGGAGAGAGGGAAGGGGAGAGGGAGAGAGGGAAGGGGAAAGGGAGAGAGGGAAGGGGAGAGGGAGATAGGGAAGGGGAGAGGGAGAGAGGGAAGGGGAGAGGGAGAGAGGGAAGGGGAGAGGGAGAGAGGGAGTGAGAGAGGGAGAGAGGGAGTGAGAGAGGGAGAGAGGGAGAGAGGGAGAGGGAGGGAGAGGACCTGACAACTCGTTGGGGAACAAAACCACTGCCCCAGGGATGAATGCGTGGCCCTGCACAGCCCAAACAAGAACCAAAACTGCATTCCCATAACCCAGACAAATCAAACTATATTCAAGTGCAGGCTGCTCCATATGAGCCTTGCATCCCTAGTCTGTCAAACCTGTGGACATATTATGAATAATTTAGAAACTGTTAAATATTACTCAGAATTGTGAGTGGAGGCACAGAAGTTGGGAACATTGGGTTTTGTGAAGTTCACAGCGAGACAGTTGAATTAAAGACACACGCATAAAGTATTTATGGGGTATATGGTCAATAGGTCAGAGACATGCATCCTAGGCTCATACTGTAAGTAAGAATAGTGGCTGCTGTTATCATAAGGTGTCTCCAAGGTTTCTTGGTTAGAGAGGCCAATATAAAATTAAACTGCACATTTTTACTGCACTTGCTAGCTTTCATAAGGTCATAATAAGTAATAGGAGCAGAATTAGGCCATTCGGCCCCTCAAGTCTACTCCAGCCATTCAATCATGGTTAATCTATCTCTCCCTCCTGACCCCATAACCCCTGACACCCGTACAAATGAAGAATCTGTCTATCTCTGCCTTAAAAATATCCACTGACTCCACAGATCTCTGTGGCAATTCCTCCTCATCTCCTTTTGAACAAAGCGCCCTTTAATTCTGAGGCTGTGCCCTCTGGTCCTAGACTCTCCCACAGGTGGAAACATCCTTTATCTATGCCTTTCATTATTCTGTAAGTTTCAATGAGGTCCCCCCTCATCCTTCTAAACTCCAGCGAGTACAGGCCCAGTCCCGTCAAACGCTCATCATATGCTAATCCACTCATTCCTGGGATCATTCTTGTAAACCTCCTCTGGACCCTCTCCAGAGCTAGCACATCCTTCCTCAGTTTTCAAAAGAGAGTTAGATTTAGCTCTTGGGGCTAAGGGAATCGAGGGATATGGGGAGAAAGCAGGAACAGGGTACTGATTCTGGATGATCAGCCATGATCATATTGAATGGCGGTGCTGGCTCAAAGGGCCGAATGGCCTACTCCTGCACCTAATTTCTATGTTTCTATGTTTCTCAGTTGGGGTTGTTGGGGCCGGAGTGGGTAGGGGCTGTGTGGGTGGGGGTAGTGTGTGTGTATGTGGGGGGTAGTGTGTGTGGGTGGGGGTAGTGTGGGTGGGGGTAGTGTGGGTGTATGTGGGGGTAGTGTGGGTGTGTGTGGTAGTGCGGGTGGGTGGGGGTAGTGTGGGTGGGTGGGTAGTGTGTGTGGGTGGGGTAGTGTGTGTGGATGGGGTAGTGTGTGTGGGTGGGGTAGTGTGTGTGGGTGGGGTAGTGTGGGTGTATGTGGGGGTAGTGTGTGTGTATGTGGGTAGTGTGTGTGTGTGGGGTAGTGTGGGTGTATGTGGGGGTAGTGTGTGTGGGTGGGGTAGTGTGTGTGTGGGGGGCGGCTGTGCAGAGAGGGGATATGGAGTTAACAGGGGAGTTGTCAGTAGCAATAAGCCGTGTTGCATCGCACTATCTGCCACTACCCCGGCCTAGAGCCGACATGCTCTCTGCCGCTCTCAGCAGCTGCCTGGTGAACTTGAGACAGTCCCTGGGTGAGGGTGAGGGTGAGGGTGAGGATGAGGGTGAGGGTGAGTGACTGCACTGTGGATTAATGTACAACGCAGACACCCTCCCTCTATACATGGAGACAGGGTCTAGTGCAGCCCACTGCTTTACTGCTTCTGCTGTCCTGATTCCCTGAGTGAAAATGAATAGTGAAAGTGAATAGTGCAAGAGAATAGTGAACAAGAATGGTGAACAAGAATGGTGAATTGAACTGTGAAAGTGAAGAGTGAACGTTAACAGTGAACGGCTTGGATAGAGTGGGATAGATGAGGTGGGGTAGAGGGATCTTCATTCTGTATCTAGCCTGTACTGTCCCAGCCCTGCTTCACCCAGGGGGAACTTTACCCTGTGCCTATTCCGTGAGTCCCAGAGATGAGGTTGCTTGGTGGAAGGGTGTAGAGGGAGCTTTACTCCGTATCTAACGAGCTTTACCCTGCGTTCTGATCCCATGCTGTCACACCCATCTGTCTAATCCTCGGTTAGATAACCCTTGGCCTGGACAGAGTGGATGTGGAGAGGGAGAGTCTAGGAGTGACAGATAGATTCTGGATTAGTACGGGTGTCAGGGGTTATGGGGAGAAGGCAGGAGAATGGGGTTAGGAGGGAGAGATAGATCTGCCATGATTGAATGGTGGAGTAGACTTGATGGGCCGAATGGCCTAATTCTACTCCTATCCCTTATGACCTTATCCAGAGATGCTGCCTGTCCCGCTGAGTTACTGCAGCATTTTGTGTCTATTACCCTTGTCTACTTTGGAATGAAAGTGAAAAAGAGTCATACATATTCATCAGTTGCAGTTCACCAACAGGCCACTGTCTAACAGATCAACAAAAGCATTAAAATCATTGCAACTATAATAAATAATAAATCTGCCCTGGAAATAATTCACTGCTGACTTGCTGGGATTAGTAAGAGGCTGAATTGGTTGTGTAGGTGTCAATGAGCTGATTATTCCCCCAAAGGTGCGAAATCTGTTAACCCTTGCAATGCCAAGCTCTCAGCCACAGGCTAATGAATCATTAGCTGAGGCCATTCCTTTATTTAACTCTGTGTTTGTCCTATTCCAACCCTTTGAGGTTTGAGGCTGGTAGAGTTGCTGCCTCACAATGCCAGAGATCCGGGTGCTCTCTGTGTGGAGTTTGTACGTTCTCCCTGTGACAGTGTGGGTTTCCTCCGGGTGCTCCGGTTTCCTCCCACATCCCAAAGACCCGCTGGTTTGTTGGTTAATTAACCCTCTGTAAATTGCCCCCTAGTGTGTAGAGAGTGAGTGAGAAAGTGAGATAGTACAGAACATCGATGGTCAACATGGACTCTGTGGGCCGAAGGGCCTGTTTCCATGGGGAACAGGTAAACTAAATTAAACTAAACAAAAAAATAGTTGAAGGGAGTCAAAAATGCTGGAGAAACTCAGCGAGTGAAACGTCACCTATTCCTTCGCTCCATAGATGCTGCCTCGCCCGCTGAGTTTCTCCAGCATTTTTGTCTACCTTCGATTTTTCCAGCATCTGCAGTTCCTTGTTAAAAAAGGAGTTGAGATCAGCACAGCTTAGAGCGAAGCTGCAGTGAGATGCAGTGTGGAAACAGGCCCTTTGGCCCATCAAGTCCACACTGACCAACAATCGCTCGTACATTAATTCTATCCTACATACTAAGGGGCAATGTTCAGAAACCAAACAATCTACAAACCCGTAAGTGGATGGAAACGAGCACTGAGAAAACCCACGCGGTCACAGGGAGAACGAACAAACTCCACACAGACAGCATCCGAGGTTAGATTAAGGGGTAAGCCATTTAGAACGGAGATGAGGAAACACTTTTTCTCACAGTGGTGAGTCTGTGGAATTCTCTGCCTCAGAGGGCGGTGGAGGCCGGTTCTCTGGATGCTTTCAGGAGAGAGCTAGATAGGGCTCTTAAAGATAGCGGTCAGGGGATACGGGGAGAAGGCAGCAACGGGGGTTACACAAAAAGCTGGAGAAACTCAGCGGGTGCAGCAGCATCTAAGGAGCGAAGGAGATAGGCGACGTTTCGGGTCGAGACCCTTCTTCAGACTGGTCAGGGATCAGGGAAACGAGAGATATAAATAGTGATGTGGAGAGATAAAGAACAATGAGTGAAAGATATGCAAAAAAGTATCGATGATAAAGGAAACAGGTACTGATTGGTGATGATCAGCCATGATCACATTGAATGGCGGTGCAGGCTCAAAGGCCCGAATGGCCTCTACTCCTGCACCTATTGTCTATGTTTTTATGTTTCTATGTTGGGATCGAACCCGGATCTCTGGCTCTGTGAGGCAGCAACTCTACCGCTGCGCCACCGTGCCGCCCTTAACAACCTGCAATGTCTTCTTGCAACCAGTTAAGTCCCCGCATGCGGTCATGAGGCAATGATGGTTGCACCAAATAGCCATCACCACAATGGGATTGGCTTGAAGGGCCGAGTGGCCTGCTGCTGCTCTGACAGTGATGCATTCTTGTGTTGGACAATGAGCCCAATGTCTCCACACTGGGGATTAATTTACAGAGGGTGAATTAGCCCACAAACCTGCACGTCTTTGGGCTGTGGAAGGAAGCCCAGCACACCGGAGGTTCGGATCGATGCAATGTTCCTTCCTCGTGTGCAATATTAGCTTGGAGTCTTGAGAAGCAAGCCGCAACTGTTCGCTAATAATCATTCCTCCTGCGGTTTCCACAGGCAATATTGCAGAACATTAATAAAATGTCTTTTATACAAGAGGTTTTGCTCGCTTTTTTCTCAGAGGACATACGTAAGTTTAAGGTGAGGAGGGAACAGGAACCTGTGGGGCAACTTTTGTTACACAAGGGTGGAAGGTGTTTGGAACGAGCTGCAGGAGGTGGTAGTTGAGCCAGGTACTATCTGGAAGAGTAGGGCAGCGGCAGAGAACCGGGTTCGATCCTGACTACGGGTGCTGTCTGTACGGAGTTTGTACGTTCTCCCCGTGAACGGCGTGAGTTTTCTCCGGGTGCTCCGGTTTCCTCCCACACTCCAAAAACGTACAGGTTTGTAGGTTAATTGGCTTTGGTAAAATTGTAAATCGATCTTATTATGTGTGTAGGATAGTGTTAGCACGGACTCGTTGGGCCGAAGGGCCTGTTTCTTCCATGTATCTCTAAACACTAGGCTCAAACTACCACAACATTTATAAAACATTAAGACAGGTACATGGACAGGACGGGTTAAATTCAGGCAGGTGGGACAGGTGCTGATGGGACATGTTGGCCAGCGTGGGCAAGTTGGGCCGAAGGGCCTGTTTCCACACTGGCATGTAAATGCTATGAATTTTTTTGTGCAAGCGAGGCCAATAATTGTGCCAGGTGATGATACTTCGTACGTTTACAAGTGACAGGAGTAGAATTAGGCCATTTGGCCCATCCGGTCTACCCCACCATTCAATCATTGCCGATCTATCTCAACCCCATTCTCCTGCTTTCTCCCTGTAACCCTGCTGCATCGGGTGTTCCCTGATGACCACGGATCCCTGTGCATGTCCAGACTGTATTGGGGAGGATGCATGGAGCTCACCAGAGGAAGATGGTTCAATGGCTTGCAAGAATTGGCAGAGCAACCTCTGAAACTGGCTCTAGACAGCCACCCAGTGGCCGGCTTGCCAAACTACTGCCAGTGGTCAGGTTCAGGAGAGGGTCTGGTCTGAAGAAGGGTCCCGGCCCGAAACATCACAAATTCCTTTTCTCCGCATATTTTGTCTGACCCGCTGAGTTACCCCAGCATTTTGTGTCCATCCTCCGCATTTTTGTTTGGTTTAGTTCAGAGATACCACGCGGAAACAGGCCCTTCGGCCCACCGGGTCCGTGCTGACCAGTGATCACCCTGTACACTAACACTATCCTACACACACTAGGGACAATTTACAATTTTACCGACGCCAATTAACCTACAAACCTGCACGTCTTTGGAGTGTGGGAGGAAACCGGAGCACCTGGAGAAAACCCACGCAGGTCACGGGGAGAACGTACAAACTCCCTACAGACAGCACCCGTAGTCAGGATCAAACCCCAGTCTCTGGTGCTGTGAGGTAGCAACTCCACACTGCGCCGCCACATAGAATCAGAGAGTGATACAGCATGGAAACAGGCCCTTCGGCCCAACGTGCCCAAACCGACCAACAAGTCCCATCTACCTGCATAAGCCCCACCTGCCTGCATTTGGCCCATATCCATCGAAACCTGTCCCATCCATGTACCCGTCCAAATATTTCTTAAACATTGCGACAGTCCCAGCCTCAAATTCCTCCTCCAGCAGTTTATTCCATACACCCTCCGAATAAAAGGATGTACCTTTCGAATGGAGGAATTTCTTTAGCTTGAGGTTGGTGAATCTGTGGAATTCATTGCCACAGAAGGCTGTGGAGGATGTATGGATATTTTTAAGACAGAGATAGATAGGTTCTTGATGAGTACGGGCATTAAAAGATTGTGGGGAGAAAGCAGGAGAGGGAAAATAGATGGCCCATGTTCGAATGACGGGCTGAATGGCCTAATACTGCTCCAATGTCTTATGATCGGCTTGTACTCGCTAGAATTTAGGAGATTGAGGGGGGATCTTATAGAAACTTACAAATTTCTTAAGGGGTTGGACAGGCTAGATGCAGGAAGATTGTTCCCGATGTTGGGGAAGTCCAGGACAAGGGGTCACAGTTTAAGGATAAGGGGGAAGTCTTTTAGGACTTTAGGAGTCTTTTAGGAGATGAGAAAAACATTTTTCACACAGAGAGTGGTGAATCTGTGGAATTCTCTGCCACAGAAGGTAGTTGATGCCAGTTTGTTGGTTGCATTTAAGAGGGAGTTAGATGTGGCCCTTGTGGCTAAAGGGATCAGGGGGTATGGAGAGAAGGTAGGTACAGGATACTGAGTTGGATGATCAGCCATGATCATATTGAATGGCGGTGCAGGCTCGAAGGGCCGAATGGCCTCCTCCTGCACCTATTTTCTATGTTTCTATGTTTCTATGATCTTATGCCCATTTCAATGCCTTGTCCCAAAGACCATCACTCCATTAGACTTCCTGGTATCTCACTGTTCTTACGACTATATGTTTACGATACTTGTGTTTGTACACCCATGTATAATTCTTCTTTTATAGATACAGCGTATAACAGGACCTTCAGCCAACCGAGCCCATGCCAACCAACGATCAGATCGGAAGGGTTTGACGTACACTGGTTCTATCCAATTTGCAGTATGCAATTAACCTACAAGCCTACACGCCTTTGGAGTGCGGGAGGAAACCGGAGCACCCGGAGAAAACCCACGCGGAACGTGCAAACTCTGCACAGACAGCACCCATAGTGGGGTCAAAGAAAGAGCGTTCACGTCACGACCCTGTTTCCACCAATCGTTCCACCACCACCACCCACGCACGAGAAGCACAAGGAGTGCAAGACAGACACCATTGTGTGCAGGTGCCGAGACGTGTGATCAGGTCTGGCTGAACAACTTCTAATCTTGTGCGTGGACTCGACAAGAAGAAGAAGCACCCATAGTCAGGATTAAACCCGGGTCTCTGGCGCTGTAAGGCTGCATCACCATCGTAGATGGGTCCCGACCCAAAACCTCGGTACAGGTGACAATAAACTAAGCTCAAACTCAAAGACGTTGCCTGACCCTCTGAGTTACTCCAGCACTCTGTGTCCGAATGCCCCTGTCCCACTTAGGAAACCTGAACGGAAACCTCTGGAGACTTTGCGCCCCACCCAAGGTTTCCGTGCGGTTCCCGGAGATTTTTGTCAGTCTCCCTAATGGTCGAAAGTGGTTTCTGTTTTAAAAATTAGTAATTATTTTTTAGTCGTAGCCGGTTGCGATGCTAGTTGAAGGTGGTTGCCGGAGGACAAAAACCTCCGGGAACCGCACGGAAACATTGGGTGGGGCGCAAAGTCTCCAGAGGTTTCCTAAGTGGGACAGGGGCATTAGATGGGACAATTTAGTTGGCTTGGTCAAGTTGGGCCGAAGGGCCTGTCTCTATGCCGTGTGGCTCTATGGCTCCCTGTTGTGTGTTGGCCTCTCCAGAGTAACCATGCGTGGGGCTTTACTGCTTTAAGCACAGTTCACCGCATCTCCACCGCGATTAATTAAACAGCATCTGATGCTATTAGAGCAGGGAACTAGAAGCCGTGGAGAAACATGTTCTCCCCGCGTTGCCCTTGGATAGGAATAGAACTGAGAGAATGAATATTAATATGCTTTTTTATCCAAGTTGCAAGAAGCAGGAGTAAAATTGATCTAAACTGTGAGTAACCTCAGATAAACCTCCAGGCCTGCACTGAGCGAGCGAGCGAGCGAGCGAGCGGCAGTCTTATATTGCAGTGTTGGCATTGTGGCGCATGCCGTCTCACAGCACCAGAGACCGGGGTTCAATCCTGACCACGGGCGCTTTCTGTGTGGAGTTTGCACGGTCTCCCCGTGGCCACGTGGGGTTTTCTCCCAGATCTCCCACACTCCAAAAACGTACAGGTTTGTAGGTTATAAACTTGGCATGAATGTGAAATGTCCCCAGTGTGTGTAGGATAGTGTTAGTGTGCGGGGATCGCCGGTCGGCGCGGACTCGGTGGGCCGAAGGGCCTGTTTCCGCGCTGTGCCTTTAAACCAAACTAAACTAAACTAAATTTGAATCCATCACATTCTCAGGGTATTTAAGACGGAACTGCAGATGCTGGAAAATCGAAGGCAGACAAAAATGCTGGAGAAACTCAGCGGGTGCGGCAGCATCTATGGAGCGAAGGAAATAGGCAACGTTTCGGGTCGAAAGCCTTCTTCAGACGGGTTCTCAGGATAGATAGACACAAAGTGCTGGAGTAACTCAGCGGGACAGGCAGCATCACCGGAGAGAAGGAATGGGTGACGTTTCGGGTCGAGGCCTTACTCTTCCATGACATCAGTCTGTAGAAGGGTCTCGACCCGAAACGTCGCCCTTTCCTTCTCTCCAGAGAAGCTGCCTGTCCCGCTGAGTTACTCCAGCACTTTGTGTCTCCGGTTTAACCCAGCGTCTGCAGTTCCTTCCTACACAATCCCAGGGTCGGCTCATTATGGGTTGTACGCAACTCAAAGATACCTGAAGAATGTTTAACCAAATGCTCCCAGGATATAAACAGTTCAGGTTTGGAACAGAACAGAGTGTATTTTGCACCATCCAACCACACTCTCCAGAGTATCATCACTCCGTGGGAAGGATTTTTTACACCACTCTACCCTGTTATAAATACCATCTTATCGTGTAATGATGTGTCCTCAGTCGAGACTCTCCCACAAGAGAAAACATCCAAAACCTCTCCATGGTCATGTCCCTGTCATGTCTCATTATAACAGTTCTCCTCATTCGTCTAAAGTCCAAAGAATAAAGATCCAATTTCTTTAGCCACTTCTGAAAGGACAAATCTCTCATTCCAGGAACTAGTCAAGTGAGTCTCAGTTTGATTATATTCAATGCTGGTACAACTTTTGTTCACTTGTGAGTTGCAAGCCATGCCCATACTTTAGGGAGTGTGCTGCGATTGTTCAAATACCCTGAACAAGTGCAGCTGTAGTTTACACCCCAGCGGTACGAACATTGACTTCAGGTAGTCCCTGCTTTCTCCCTCCTTCCCCTCCCCTTCCCAGCTCTCCCACAGCCCACTGTCTCCACCTCTTCCTTTCCTCTTCCCACCCCCAACCCCCACATCAGTCTGAAGAAGGTTCTCGACCTGAAACGTCACCTATTCCTTCGCTCCATTGATGCTGCCTCACCTGCTGAGTTACTCCAGCATTTTTGTCCACCTTACCAGTTTCTAAGTTTTGGTTAGTTTATTGTCACGTGTACCGAGGTACAGTGAAAAGCTTTTTGTTGCGTGCTAACCGGTCAGCGGAAAGACAATACATGATCAGTTGATCACCCATCAAGCCATCCACAGTGTACGGATACAGGATAAAGGGAATAACGTATAAGGGGCTGTCCCACTGCGGCAACTAAGAAGAGTGTCTTTGAGCTTCGAGCTCGAGGGCACTCGCCTGGAAAACCTCGAGCTGGATCGCCCGTCTGTGCACACACACACACACAGAAACACACACTCACACACACACGCACACACAGAAACACACACTCACACACACACGCACACGCACACGCACACGCACACACACACACACACACAGAAACACACACACACACACGCACACACACACGCGCACACGCACACACACACACACACACAGACACACACACACACACACAGAAACACACACACACACACACGCACACACGCACACACGTACACACACACACTCACACACACACACACACACACACGCGTGCACAAGCACGCACACGCACACACACGCACACGCACACACACACGCACACACACTCACACACACATGCACACGCACACACACACACACACACTCACACACACACACACGCACACACACACACACACACACACACACAGACACACACACACACACACAGAAACACACACACACACACACGCACACACACACACACGCACACACGTACACACACACACTCACACACACACACACACACACGCGCACAAGCACGCACACGCACACACACGCACACGCACACACACACGCACACACACACTCACACACACATGCACACGCACACACACACACACACACTCACACACACACACACGCACACACACACACACACACTCACACACACGCACACGCACACACGCACAAGCACGCACACGCACACACACACGCACACGCACACACACACACTCACACACTCACACACACTCATACACACACATGCACATCGCAAAAGCGGAGGCCAGGGAAAGCGAGGGAGCACAGTTTGAATTTCACACCCGCGATGAGGAGGAAGGTAAAACACGGCTGCCACAGTGTACAGTAAGCTCTTTAGAGAGCACGGAGGGGGGGGGAGAGAAGGGGAAGAGAAGGGGGAGAGAAGGGGGGCAAGAAGTGGCGAGAAGGGGGGGGAGAAGGAGTGGAGCCACTTTTAAGAAGTATAATAAAGTTTACCATTTAACCTACCGGTCAGTTTTCCTTGGTCTGAAAACTCCAATGAGCCAATTAAAATGCCCGGTCAGTGAAGGAGATTGCCCGCGGCTGCCCTCGACTGCCTGTAACTACATAGTGACCCCACTCTACTGCACTACGAGTTAAAAATAACCACGCCGACCAATTTTACTCGCGGAAAATTTTTCAACATGCTGAAAAATATTCCACGACCTAGCTGAGGCCAAAGAGCCTGTTTCCGCTCTGCATCCCTAAACTTAATTAAATTCTGACCCGTTACATTCCCACTGGAGGCTCATTATGGGTTAGACACAAAAAGCTGGAGTAACTCAGTGGGTCAGAGAGCGCCTCTGGAGAAGAGGAATAGGTGACGTTTGGAGTCGAGACCCATCTTATATACAACTAAAAGCTACCTTAAGACTGTTTATCCAAGTGCTCCCAGGGCACAGGTAAACTGGCCCATCAACAGAGTCAGTGCAGGTTTCGAATGCAGGAGCAAAGAGGTCCTTCTGCAGTTGTACAGAGCCCTAGTGAGACCACACCTGGATTATTGGGTGCAGTTTTGGTCCCCTAATTTGAGGAAGGACATTCTTGCTCTTGAGGGAGTGCAGCGTAGGTTTACAAGGTTAATTCCCGGGATGGCGGGACTGTCATAGGCTGAGAGAATGGAGCAGCTGGGCTTGTACACGCTGGAGTTTAGAAAGATGAGAGGGGATCTCATTGAAACATATAAGATTGTTAAGGGCTTGGACACTCTAGATGTTGGGGGAGTCCCGATGTTGGGGTTTCAGAACCAGGGGCCACAGTTTAAGAATAAGGGGTAAGCCATTTAGAACGAGGAAACACTTTTTCTCACAGAGAGTGGTGAGTCTGTGGAATTCTCTGCCTCAGAGGGCGATGGAAGCCGGTTCTCTGGATACTTTCAAGAGAGAGCTAGATAGGGCTCTTAAAGATAGCGGAGTCATAGAAACATAGAAATTAGGTGCAGGAGGAGGCCATTCGGCCCTTCGAGCCTGCACCGCCATTCAATGTGATCATGGCTGATCATCCAACTCAGTATCCCGTACCTGCCTTCTCTCCATACCCCCTGATCCCCTTAGCCACAAGGACCACATCTAACTCCCTCTTAAATATAGCCAATGAACTGGCCTCAACTACCCTCTGTGGCAGAGAGTTCCAGAGACCCACCACTCTCTGTGTGAAAAAAGGGTTAGGGTTAGGGGATTAGGGTTAGGGATATGGGGAGAAGGCAGGAACGGGGTACTGATTGGGGATGATCAGCCATGATCACATTGAATGGTGGTGCTGGCTCGAAGGGCCGAATGGCCTCCTCCGGCACCTATTGTCTATTGTCTATTGTGTGAAACAGATTTAGTTACTCCAGCATATTGTGTCTATACTCTGTGTAAACCAGCATCTGCAGTTCCTTCCGACAGAACACTCTCCGTACACAGTCCCATCAAACTCGCAGTTCACAAAAATTCCGTTCTAAGTTGTTGCATTGATTTTCTTCTTATCCACACATGGAGCAGACTTCACCGGTGAAATATCTCTCCCTTCCACCACCCACCGGGAACACTCTCTGTGCCAATAACAGCTACCTTAAGGTGAGGTAAATCAAAGTTGTCAGCAGGCTGACGTGCAAGAGTTGATGCTCGCAGCGGGGTCCAGGGTGATAAACATTCCACTCGCACATCCTTCACCTTGCCCAATGTGCAGAGCTCAAATAAAAGGCACATAAATAGCCACACGGTGAGCACAGGGGAGGGATGTGTGGCATCTCGACACCTTGCTTGCAGTTTGATCAGTCGATGTTTCCCTCTTCATGACCATGGGGTCAGCGGTAGAGTTGCTGCCTCACAGCGCCAGAGACCCGGGCTCAATCCTGACTACGGGCGCTGTCTGTATGGAGTTTGCACGTTCTCCCTGTGACCTGCGTGGGTTTTCTCCGGGTGCTCCGGTTTCCTCCCACACTCCAAAGACGTACAGGTTTGTAGGATCATTGGCTTGGTATAATTGTAAATTGTCCCTAGTGTGTGTAGGATAGTGTTAGTGCATGGGGGTTGGCAGGTTAATTGGCTTTGGTAAAAATTGTGAATTGTCAATAGGTGCAGGAGTAGGCCATTCGGCCCTTCGAGCCAGCACCGCCATTCAATGTGATCATGGGTGATCATCCCCAATCAGTACCCCGTTCCTGCCTTCTCCCTATATCCCCTGACTCCGTTATCTTTAAGAGCCCTATCTAGCTCTCTCTTGAAAGTATCCAGAGAACCGGCCTCCACCACCCTCTGAGGCAGAGAATTCCACAGACTCACCACTCTCTGTGAGAAAAAGTGTTTCCTCGTCTCAGTTCTAAATGGCTTACTTCTTATTCTTAAACTGTGTGGCCCCGGGTTCTGGACTCCCCCAACATCGGGAACATGTTTCCTGCCTCTAGCGTGTCCAAACCCTTAACAATCTGATATATTTCAATGAGATATCCTCTCATCCTTCTAAACTCCAGAGTGTATCCAGAGAACCGGCCTCCACCGCCCTCTGAGGCAGAGAATTCCACAGACTCACCACTCTCTGTGAGAAAAAGTGTTTCCTCGTCTCCCTAGTGTGTGGGATAGTGCTAGCGCATGGGGTGATCGCTGGTCGGCGCGGACTCGGTGGGCCGAAGGGCCTGTTTCTGCGCTGCATCTCCAAACTGAACCTCTATCGGATCTCCTCTCAACCTCTGCAGTTCTGGAGAAAACAATGCCAGCTTGTCCAGCCTCTCCTTGTACCTAATACCCTCTATTCCTGGCAGCTTTCTGGTAAACCTGTTCTGCACTCGAAGCTCCGAAGCTTCCAATAGGGTGACCATGCAGTGGTCCAAAGCCCAACACAGCTGCAACATGCCATGAAGTAGGACCATAGACCATAGAAAGACTGTATAGACTCGGCTTGTACTCGCTGGAATTTAGAAGATTGAGGGGGGATCTCATAGAAACTTACAAAATTCTTAAGGGGTTGGACAAGCTAGATGCTGGAAGATTGTTCCCGATGTTGGGGGAGTCCAGAACAAGGGGTCACAGTCTAAGGATAAGGGGGAATTCCTTTAGGACCGAGATGAGGAAAACATTCTTTACACCGAGAGTGGTGAGTCTCTGGAATTCTCTGCCACAGAAGGTCGTTGAGGCCAGTTAATTGGCTATATTCAAGAGGGAGTTGGATGTGGCACTTGTGGCTAAAGGGATCAGGGGGTATGGAGAGAAGGCAGGTACGGGATACTGAGTTGGATGGTCAGCCATGATCACATTGAATGGCGGTGCAGGCTCGAAGGGCCGAATGGCCTCTACTCCTGCACCTATTTTTCTATGTTTCTATGTTTCTAGGACCAGTGCAGGTTGGTGCATGACAGTCTAGATGGGCCGATGGGCCTGTTTCTAAGCTGTGGTTTTGCAGCTGCATTTTCAGGACGAGAACTATGAAGTTTTTCATCTCCTCAGGGCTGGAAGAAAAATATCTATCCCTGTTTATCTATGAATAAATTTTAGTTTAGTGCATGAGGGAAAAAAAAATCACCAGCTATAGTTCATTGTTGCTGCAGGAAGCAATCCTTCAAACTCTCAAGCAGGAGCCATGTGATTAAATAGTGGCTGGCAAAGCAACCTGTCACAGATACAGGTGAGTGTGTGGGAACCATTCTACTGTGAGAGGGAGGGCAGGTCTGGGGACAGCACCCCCCCCCCCCCCCCACTAGACTCATAGAGCGACACAGCATGGAAACAGGCCCTTTGGCCCAACTTGCCCACACTGGCCGACATGTACTAGCTACACTAGTCCCACCTGCCTGCGTTTGGCCCATATCCCCCCAAACCTGCCATATCCATCTAACTAGACAAAAGTGCTGGAGAAACTCAGCGGGTGCAGCAGCATCTATGGAGTGAAGGAGATAGGCAACGTTTCGGCTCGAAACGTTACCTATTTCCTTTGGGTTTCTGCCCGAAACATTGCCTATTTCATTCGCTCCATAGATGCTGAGTTCCTCCAGTATTTTTGCCTACCTTCGATTTATAACCATATATCCATATAACAATTACAGCACGGAAACAGGCCCTCTTGGCCCTTCCAGTCCATGCCGACCATTTATTTTCCCCTAGTCCCATCTACCTGCACTCAGGCCATACCCCTCCATTCCCTTCCCGTCCATATACCTATCCACTTTACTTTTAAATGTTAAAATCGATCCTGCCTCCACAACTTCTGCTGGAAGATCATTCCACACAGCCACCACTCTCTGAGTAAAGAAGTTCCCCCTCATGTTACCCCTAAACTTCTGTCCCTTAATTCTCATGTCATGCCCTCTTGTTTGAATCTTTCCTACCCTCAATGGGAAAAGCTTATCCACGTCAACTCTGTCTATCCCTTTCATCATTTTCCAGCATCTGCAGTTCCTTCTCAAACACTATCCATCCAGCTGTTTGTTTGTTAGACATACACATCTTAAAGCAATGCCCTCTGGTCCTTTATGTACATAGTTCTCCCCATGGCCTGCGTGGGCTTCCTCCGGGTGCTCCGGTTCCCTCCAACGTTCAAAAGACATGCTGGTTTGTAGGTTAATTGGCTTCTGCTAAAATAGTCCCCAGTGCGTAAGGTAGAACTAGTGTGAAGTGGTGATCGAGGGTGGTCGGGAACTTGGGGGATGAAAGGTCTCTCATTCTCTTTCCTTTCTCTGTCTCTCTTTCTCTGTATCTCTCTGTCTTTCACTATCTCCGTTTCGTCTTTCTTTCTCTGTCTCCATCTCTCTTTCTCTCTCACTCTGTCTCTCTATCTCTCTCTGCCACCCTCTCTTAAGGGCCTGTCCTACCAGCATCCGACTCCATGCGATGAGCGCGATCAAACTAGAAGCGGGGGCCGCGCGGAAGTCGGGTGATCCCTGTACAGGGCCGTTCCCACCAGCATGCGCCTGCATGTGGCAAGCGCGACCAAACCGGCAGCGAGGGCCGCGCGGAGGTCGCGTGAGTGGCGCAACGCGGCGCAAAGTGAGACGAACTTGGAGCGAAGTCTTAAAGGTAAGTTCGCCAGGACAGAGAGGGGCACACAGAGAGGGGCACAGAGGCACACACACACAGAGGGCCACGGAGCCACACACATAGAGGGTCACGGAGGCACCTACAGAGAGGGTCACAGAGGCACAACGTCGAGACGGTGTGTAATGCGTCGAGGCGACTGCGAGCCGACAAGCCGTTGCCACGTGGAATTTTTGAACATAGTCAGTTTTTCGGAGCCCCGCGCGATGTCGGGACGAACTCCGCACAATTCCGCACGGCTCCGGCGATCGAAGTGGGACCGGCCCCGCGACGCCGGACGGCTCAAGCGACCACGTTAGGTCGCGCTCATCGCATGGAGTTGCATGCTGGTGGGACAGGCCCTTTACTCTTGCTGATTCTATCACTCTGTGTCTCTCTTGGCCTGTTTCCCCATCTCTCTCTCTCCCTCTGCATCTCTCTATCTGTCTCACTTTATCTCTCCTTCTCCGTCTCCCTCTTTGACTCTTGCAGACTCTTTCTGTCTCTCTCTCTCTCTCTCTGTCTCCCTCTGTCTCTCTCTGCCTCAGTCTCTCTCTATGTCTGTCTCCCGCCCTCTAGACTCTCTGCCTCAGTCTCTCTATCTCCCTCTCTTGTCTCTCTCTCTCTACCCCCAATTTCTCCATCTCTCTGTCTCTCTCTTGTCTCTCTCTCTGCTCTCTGTCCCTCTCTGCTCTCCCTCTCTCTCCCCCTCCCTATCTTCACGTCCCCTGAGCCCATCAGAGTGAAGTCGGCACATAGCTGGCACCGTTCTCTCTCGAGAGCACAGTATGTTTTGGAGTATTTACCGAATCAACTGGGTCACATCAGAGAAAACAAAGGCCCTGTGACTGGAAACTGAGCTGAAATACTCCAAACAAGCTGACCTTGAAATGAAGAGGAGCAAAGAGACTTCTGAATGCTGCATTGTCAAGAATGATAGTGTGGAACGATGTCCCAGACTATTACAGCAAGGCAGGCTGAAATGAAAATGGAATGGGATGCATGGTGTGTGACCACATCACAGGCAACTAGACGGACAAAGGCTTTTCAAGTTCCGAGCTGTCCCTCAGCGAAGTGGCCCAGGCAGATAAGCCCTTACAGTGCATGGGACACATGGGTTAGAGACGGTGATTTGGAGGTGAGTGTAAACCAGGACTACACCTTCCTCCCGCTCCAAGGCCTCAACACCACAAGGGACCAATGCCGTCTGAGCTTACAGCTAATTTTGCCTTTTCTAATTGCGCTGCCTTGCAATCGAGTAACGGGCTATTGAACTGATGGCAGCGCAGAGGAGCAAGTTGCGCATTCACTTTTAATTATATTTCTCCAAAATGAAAATAAATGAATACATTAGTGGTTTTTCTTGGAGGTTTCGGGAGTTGGGGTAATGAGTTGGTCAGATTAGCAGCTGAGATGTATTGCACAAAGTCGCTTAATGCACTGAAGTCGTTGCACTCAATTGCACCTGCACAGTTTCTCTGGAATTGAACTAAATCACCAATTTGTGCTCAATTGTTTATGTAGGGAAGGTATTTGCAACTCCTCAGGGGGAGGGGAGAGGGGAGAGGGGAGGGGAGGGGAGGGGAGAGGGGAGAGGGGAGAGAGAGGGAAGGTGAAGGAAAGAGAGAAGAGGAGAAGGGAACAGAGAAGAGAGAGAGGGGATAGGGCGAGAGAGGGGAGAGAGATGAGAGGAGAGAAGAGAGAGGAGAGAAGGGAGGAGAGGGGAGGAGAGATGAAGAGAGATGAAGAGAGAGAGAGAATGGAGGAGAGGGGAGGGGAGGAGAGAGGGGTAGAGGGAGGAGAGAGAGATGGGGGGTGAGGAGAGGAGAGGGGAGGGGAGTTAAATCCTTTGTCCAATTTTTTCACCGTCCCTCAAATGTCCAGAACTGATAGAAACATAGAGAATAGGTGCAGGAGTTGGCCTTCTGTGGCAATGAATTCCACAGATCCACCACTCTCTGACTAAAGAAATTCCTCCTCATCTCCTTCCTAAAGGAACGCCCTTTAATTCCGAATTGGCCATCTCCACGTGGCCTTGACTTACGCGGCTGGCGGCTGCGCGGGTGCAGCAAGGGGCAGAGAGACCACGCTGCTTCACTCTGGGGCCGTTTGACAGAATCGGGACAGCCACGGAGACCTGCCCGGTCCCAGAGCCCCTGCCTCCTCACCAATCCCCCCCAGATGAGACCGCCTCGAGCACCAGAGACTGCGCAGTGAGGTCTCGGGGCTCGTATTCTGCTCTCATTAGGATGAAGGATGGCACTCGTGGGGAGCGAGGGCATTTTTCCAATAAGCATCAACCTCAAACTTTCCGTGGTCATATACACAACAGTGGGGCAGCACAACACCTCCTCAGCTCAGACCAACACTTAGTCCTGACCTCAATCGCTAACCAGTACCAGGAACACACCATGCCGGGTCCCAAGCCTAAACCCTCCTAATAAGGCCCTGTCCCACTGTACGAGGTCATTCCAAGAGCTCGCCCGAGTTTTTTTTTAAATCCTAGAATGTACGTAGCGGGTACGTCGGAGTCTCTTAGTGGCTCGTAACGCTACCGGCAGGTACTCGGGAAACGCGGTAATCGCGGGAAGACTCATGAACTTTTTTCAACATGTTGAAAAATGTCCACGAGAGTCCCGAGTACCGACGAGCGGCCATTACCGTAATTGTCCGAGTTCGAATCAGGGGAAACTCGGGAGAACTCTTGAATTAGCTTGTACAGTGGGACAGGCCCTTTAACCCCCTGCATGCAAGTGCTGTTTAGTAGAGTTTAGTTTATTATAGTCAGACGTACCGAGGTACAGGGAAAAACATGTTTTGTTTGCTTCAGTGAAAAGACAAGGCATGGTTACAATCGAGCCGTCCACAGTGTACAGATACAGGGTAAAGGGTATACCATTTAGTGCGAGATAAAGTCTAGTAGAGTCGATTAAAGATAGTTTGGAGTTCTCCAATGAGGTAGTTTAATAAACATTCTTGTTGAGCAGGTCATAAGTTCATAAACTCATGATAGGAGCAGAATTAGGCCATTCGGCCCATCAAGTCTACTCCACCATTCAATTATGGCTGACCTATCTCTTTCTCTCTCAACCCCATTCTCCTGCCTCTCCCCGTAACCCCTGACACCCGTGCTAATCAAGAATCTGTCTATCTCTGCTTTATATATATCCACTGACTTGGCCTCCACAGCCTTCTATGGCAACACATTCCACAGATTCACCACCCTCTGGATAAAGAAATTCCTCCTCATCCTTTTCCTAAAGGAACATAAATTAATTCTGAGGCTGTGACCTCTGGTCCTAGACTCTCCCACTAGTGGAAACAACCTCTCCATATCCAATTTAATCTTTGTTCATCCCTCGGAGAAGACCGACCATTGCATAGACCAGACTGATTCCTGGGATGTCAGGACTTTCATATGAGGAAAGACTGGATAGACTCGCCTTGTACTCGCTGGAATTTAGAAGATTGAGGGGGGATCTTATAGAAACTTACAAAATTCTTAAGGGGTTGGACAAGCTAGATGCTGGAAGATTGTTCCCGATGTTGGGGGAGTCCAGAACAAGGGGTCACAGTCTAAGGATAAGGGGGAATTCCTTTAGGACTGAGATGAGGAAAACATTCTTTACACAGAGAGTGGTGGGTCTCTGGAATTCTCTGCCCCAGAAGGTCGTTGAGGCCAGTTCATTGGCTATATTTAAGAGGGAGTTAGATGTGGCCCTTGTGGCTAAAGGGATCAGGGGATATGGAGAGAAGGCAGGTATGGGATACTGAGTTGGATGATCAGCCATGATCACATTGAATGGCGGTGCAGGCTCGAAGGGCCGAATGGCCTACTCCTGCACCTATTGTCTATGTTTCTATGTTTCTATAGTGAAAATGGAGAGTGAGAGAATTGATTTTGAGACACAATGTGCTGGAGTAACTCAGCGGGACAGGCAGCATCTCTGGAGCGAAGGAATGGGTGACGTTTTGCATTTTGTGTCTATGATGGAAGTTGGTTGTTTGGTTCTTTGGGAAACATTGTTTAATGGGTTGCCATATGACAGGCAATGGCAAGTACCTAAAAGAGTGCATGGAGTCTCGAGCAAGAGAGCGGTCCTGACCTCCCATCTACCTCATTGGAGACCTTTGAAATGCCTTTAATTGGACTTAAGACACAAAATGCTGGAGTTAAGGGCCTGTCCCACTTGGCCATCATTTGCGCGCCATTTACGGGACCTCCTAAAATGTGGTAGCCGCGCTGTGACGCACGTGTAGCGTGTGGGTAGCGCGGGACGGGCGCATGGAGAGGCGTGGAGGAGTGTGGAGCTGCGTGCGGTTTCGCGCGGCACTCCAGGATTTAGTGCTGCACGAAATCCTTGCGCATTACCTGCGTGACGCATCGCGTACGCACGTTGACGCATTGGGTACGCACGCTGGCGTCCCGACGTCTCACGTGTATCTCGTGGTGACGCATGGTTACGTCACCGTGCGAAACTATGCGTCGCCACTCGCCACAGGGTAGTCTAATGACGTCACGCGCACCAGACAGCACGGTGAAGCGATTTGCGCACGACATCGCGCGTAACGACGCGTCGACCTATTTTACATATAACGCGTAAATGAGGCGCAAATGACGGCCAACTGGGACAGGCCCTTAACTCAGCGGGTCAGGCAGCATCTCTGGAAAGAAGGAATAAGTGATGTTTTGGGTCAGAACCTTTCTTCAGACCAAAACATACATGGGAGTGGATTGGAAAGAGGGATAACTCTCACAGAACTAGGTGATTGATGGTCGGTGTGGGGTCAGGTTTGAAGCTGTCTGTGTGGAGTTTGCACGTTCTCCCTGTGACCGCATGCGTTTTCTCCGGGTGCTCCGGTTTCCTCCCACATTCCAAAGGTGTGCCGGCTTGTAGGTTAATTGGCTTTGGTAAAATTATAAATTGTCCCTAGTGTGTAGGACTGTGTTAGTGTACGGGGTGATCGCTGGTCTGCATGGACTCGGTGGGCCGAAGGGCCTGTTTCCGCAATGTATCGTTCAAGTCTACAGATATGAAAGCTGCAGAGGAGAACAAAAGGATTGATTAGGAAAGAGAAAAGAATGTGAGAGTAAGTTCTCAGAGAACAAACATTCATTGTAAAAGCTACTATAAATATGTGAAGGGGAAAAAAATCAGTGCAAAACAAATGTAGGTCACTTCTAGTCCAAGATGTGAGAACCTTCAACAGAGACAATGGAATGGCAGAACAATTAAATTCTTACCTTTGTTCTACCTTCACAAACAAAGATAGAAATGACCTCTCAGGAACACTGGGAGCGCAGGGTCCAGTGAGGATGATTATCGAAAATGAATCTAGCATTAGGAGGGAAATTGTTTTTTTGGAAAACTGAGGAGATTAAGAGATAGATTTCCTTGGCTTAATATCTCCCATTTCCCTTTCCCCTGACTCTCATTCTGAAGAAGGGTCTCGACCCAAATGTCACCCATTCCTTCTCTCCAGAGATGCTGCCTGTCCCGCTGAGTTACTCCAGCTTTTTGTGTCTATCTTCGGTTTAAAGCAAAGGACAAAGGACATTTATTGTCACATACACCAGTCGGTGGAGTGAAAATTGACTTGCCATTGCAGCACACCGATAAAAATAAAACAGTAAAACATTAAAGAATTTAACATTAAACATAAAAACATCCCCCCACAATGGTTCCCACTGTGAGGGAAGGCAGCAAAGTCCTGAGAAGATTACAGAGAGTCGGTCTGTCAAGGAGGACTCTCTCTAACTTCTACAGGTGCACAGTAGAGAGCTTGCTGACCGGTTGCATCGTGGCTTGGTTCGGCAACTTGAGCGCCCTGGAGAGGAAAGGACTACAAAAAGTAGCAAACACTGCCCAGTCCATCATCGGCTCTGACCTTCCTTCCATCGAGGGGATCTATCGCAGTCGCTGCCTCAAAAAGGCTGGCAGCATCATCAAGGACCCACACCACCCTGGCCACACACTCATCTCCCTGCTACCTTCAGGTAGAAGGTACAGGAGCCTGAAGACTGCAACGTCCAGGTTCAGGAATAGCTACTTCCCCACAGCCATCAGGCTATTGAGCTCAACTCAAACAAAACTCTGGACATTAATAGCCCATTATCTGTTTATTCGTACTTTATCAGTTTATTTATTCATGTGTGTATGTATTTATATAATGGTATATGGACACACTGATCTGTTTTGTAGTCAATGCCGTCTATATTCTGTTGTGCTGAAGCAAAGCAAGAGTGTCATTGTCCTATCTGGGACACATGACAATAAACTCTCTTGAATCTTGAATCCTCTTCTTCTTGTTCACCCTTGGACGAGCCTGTTGAGGTCTCCGCAGTCGCTGCGACGGTGGCCCGATGTTCAGGCCCTCTCGCCGGATGATGTAGCTCCAGCGTCGGAAGAACACTCTCAGCCGCTTCCTCCCCGAGACCACGGCTCCCGTAGTCCACAGACCACGCTGGCCGGACCTCCAACACTGACGATCTCGGCCAAAGATCTCAGGCTCCGCATCTGCAGTTCCTTCCTACACCTGAAAGTCTACGCCTCCACATACACAGAGAAGTTGCACATGAAATAGTGGATGCCTGTGGCCATTGCACAAGGTGTTTTTGACTCTGGAAGGACTCTGGAGAATCTTTGAAATGTCTCTTCCCAGAAAGGCTGTGGAGGCTGGATCAATGCGGAGGTTAGAAACATAGGTGCAGGAGGAGGCCATTCGGCCCTTCGAGCCTGCACAACCATTCAATGTGATCATGGCTGATCATCCGCAATCAGTAGAAACATAGAAACATAGGTGCAGGAGGAGGCCATTCGGCCCTTCAAGCCAGCACCACCATTCAATATGATCATGGCTGATCATCCAGAATCAGTACCCCATTCCTGCTTTCTCCCCACACCCCTTGATTCCGTTAGTAATTAGTGATTCGTTCAGTTTAGAGACAAAAGTGTGGAAAACATGGCCTTCGGCCCACCAAGTCCATGCCGACCAGCGATCGCCCCGTTTATTAGTTCTATCCCACACACACTGGGAACAATTTACAAAAGACTACAAACCCGCAAATCCTATCCACGAGCGTGTCTGATTGTCACTTCTCTGTCTCCAGCGTTCGAGGGAAAACGGTCTCATTGACCCAATCTCTCCTGATGCCTCAAGCCCCACAATCCCAGTCACATTCTCGTCAGTGTTTCCTGCAACCTCACTGGCCAAACATGGTTCTTCCAATGACCAAAGTGGTGACCAGACCTCTGCCTACATCACCAGTGACGAGAACTGCATGCAGGACTCCAAACACATACCTGGAGTTCATGGAATAAATAAGGTTTTCAAAGTTCTTCAAAAACTAACCCAAATGTAACCTAAATGTCAGAAATCGAAGAAAGCTATTTTCATAAAATTAGATGATGGAGGTACAACTTATCTAATGTGTTCAGTTTAGTTTGGTGTAGATTATAGTTTAGTGTAGTGAGGATCTTATAGAAACTTACAAAATTCTTAAGGGGTTGGACAGGCTAGATGCTGGAAGATTGTTCCCGATGTTGGGGGAGTCCAGAACAAGGGGTCACAGTCTAAGGATAAGGGGGAATTCCTTTAGGACCGAGATGAGGAAAACATTCTTTACACAGAGAGTGATGAGTCTCTGGAATTCTCTGCCACAGAAGGTAGTTGAGGCCAGTTCATTGGCTATATTTAAGAGGGCGTTAGATGTGGCACTTGTGGCTAAAGGGATCAGGGGGTATGGAGAGAAGGCAGGTACGGGATACTGAGTTGGATGATCAGCCATGATCACATTGAATGGCGGTGCTGGCTCGAAGGGCCGAATGGCCTACTACTCCTGCACCTATTTTTCTATGTTTCTATGTTTAGCACAGTTTCCTTAATTTAGTTTAGTGCGAAATTAGTTTAGTTTAGTTTAGCACAGTTTCATTTAGGTTACGTTTGATTTAGTTTAATTCAGATCAGATTCAGATTCAATCTTAATTGTCATTGTGCAGTGTACAGTACAGAGACAACGAAACGCAGTTAGCATCTCACCCAGAAGAGCGAACTTCGAATAATGGAACAGCAAAATATATATATGTACACACAGTATCAGTAGTGCAATTTTTCTGGGGGCAAGGAGTGTCCGGGGGGGGGGTGACTGGGAATCACCGAGGTGCAGAGTTAAGTATTGTAACAGCCGCAGGGAAGAAGCTGTTCCTGAACCTGCTGGTCCGGCAACGGAGGGACCTGTAGCGCCTCCCGGATGGGAGGAGGGTAAACAGTCTGTGGCTGGGGTGAGAGCAGTCCTTGACGATGCTGCGCGTCCTTCGCAGACATCGCTTGCTATGGACAGACTCAATGGAGGGGAGTGAGGAACCGGTGATGCGTTGGGCGGTTTTCACCACCCTCTGCAGTGCTTTCCGGTCAGAGACCGAGCAGTTGCCATACCATACTGTGATGCAGTTGGTAAGGATGCTCTCGATGGTGCAGCGGTAGAAGTTCACCAGAATCTGAGGAGACAGATGGACCTTCTTTAGTCTCCTCAATGATTAAAGGACTGAGTTTTCAACACAGAGGACCCTGTGGGTTGCTCCACCCTTAAGTGGACTGGATGGCCAATGTGCCATCAATTGTCATAGTCCCTCTAAGCTGAGTGTATGGCAGAGTGCACATTAACGCTTAATGGGAGAAAGATTGGCGATGACAATATCTATAGTACGGGCAATTAGGAAATGAATCTATTCTTAATGAGCTACGCGTAAACTTGCTCATTAAGTTGCCTGCATTAAAGCTCATGATGGACGAGAAGTGACCACAGATGATCGCTGATCGCCCAGTCTCGCTTTCCAGAAAAAAAATGTATTTCTTCCAATCCTGACTCAATCTGTCCCTGCGTTGAGGTACACTTGGTGGAACAATGCGGGTAATTGAAGTGAATGTACATGGCTGATATTTGTTCATCTCCAAGCCAGCAGGGGCCAGTGTGCGTGGGAGCCAGCAGTCTATCTGGTATAGTTATCTTTGTGGTTTCATTTAGAGATACAGTATGGAAATGGGCCCTTCGGCCCATCGAGTCCGCGCCTACCCCATAGGTGCTTGTGTGTACGTTCTACCCGTGACCTGCGTGGGTTTTCTCCAAGACCTTTGTTTTCCTCCCACGCTCAAAAGATGTACAGGTTTGTAGGTTAATTGGCTTGGAATTTTCCAGAGTGTGTGTAGGATAGTGTTAAGGGCCTGTCCCACCAGCATCCGACTCCATGCGATGAGCGCGGTCAAACTAGAAGCGGGGGCCACGCGGAGGTCGGGTGATCCCCTGTACAGGGCCGTTCCCACCAGCATGCGCCTGCATGCGGCAAGCGCGACCAAACCGGCAGCGAGGGCCACGCGGAGGTCGGGTGAGTGGCGCAACGCAGCGTAAATGAGGCGAACTTGGAGCGAAGTCTTAAAGGTAAGTTCGCCAGGACAGAGAGGGGCACACAGAGAGGGCCACGGAGCCACACACATAGAGGGTCACGGAGGCACCTACAGAGAGGGTCACGGAGGCACGACGTCGAGACGGTGTGTAATGCGTCGAGGCGACTGCGAGCCGACAAGCCGTTGCCACACGGAATTTTCGAACATAGTCAGTTTTTCGGAGCCCCGCACGATGTCGGGACGAACTCCGCACAATTCCGCACAATTCCGCACGGCTCCGGCGATCGAAGTGGGACCGGCCCCGCGACGTTCAAGCGACCACATTAGGTCGCGCTCATCACATGGAGTTGCATGCTTGTAGGACAGGCCCTTTAGTGTGCGGGGATCGCTGGTTGGTGTGGACTCGGTGGCTTAAGGGTCCCTTTCAGCACTGTATCTCTGAACGTAACTAAACCATTGATCACCCATTTGCTCTAGTTGTATGATATCCTACTTTCTCATCCACTCCCTACACGCTACAGGCAATGTACGGAGGCCAATTCACCTACAAGTGTCCATGTATCTGTACATTCTGGATGGGTCGATTGTAATCATGTATTGTCTTTCCATTGACTGATTAGCACGTAACAAACGCTTTTCACTGTACCTCAGTGAACTAAACTAATTAACTAACCCTTCTGGGATTCTCCGGTCCCTGACCACTCAAAGTGGAGAAGTAGCATAGGTTCATAAGCCATAGGAGCAGAATTAGGCCATTCGGCCCATCGAGTCTACTCTTCCATTCCATCATGGCTGATCTATCTCTCCCTCTCAACACCATTCTCCTGCCTTCCCGCGTAACATTTAACACCCTTCAAGCCTTTGGGATGAGATCGCAAGGTTAGAGGCAACGTTTTGGAAGGGGTGCATCATCTGACAAGCCAACCTCAACCATCTCATGTTCAGAGGTTATAGGAGCAGAATTAGCCCATTCGGCCCATCATGTCTACCTCAACATTCAATCATGGCTGATCTATCTTCCCCTCTCAACCCCATTCTCCTGCCTTCTACCCATAACCCCAGACACCCGTACTAATCAAGAATCTGTCTTAATAATATCCACTGACTTGGCCTCCACAGCCTTCTGTGGCAAAGAATTCCACAGATTCACCACTCTCTGAATACAGAAATTCCTCCTCATCTCCGTCCTAAAAGAATGTCCTTTAATTCTGAGGCTGTGACCTCTGGTCCTAGACTCTCCCACTAGTGGAAATATCCTCCCCAGTTTCATTTTAATTTATTGTTACGTGTACCGAGGTACAGTGAAAACCTTTTGTTGCGTGCTATCCAGTCAGCAGAAAGACAATACACGATTACAATCGAGCCATTACAGAGTCTCCACTATAGACTTCTTTTGACTAGAACCTAGATCTCAGCCCCTTTGGTTCTATGTTGGATGCCATAAGACGTAGGAACAGCAGAAGGGATACATGATAGGGGACAAACGTTTAATGCAAGGTTAAGCCAGCAAAGTCCAATCAAGGATGGTCCAAGGGTTCATATTCACTCCCACCTTATCTCCCAACTGCTGAAGATGCTGCAGGTCCCACCTCAGAACCCACAAATCTCAGAGTGGAAGCAAGTCATCCTCAATCCCGAGGGACTACTCAAGAAGAAGTAGATCACTGGAATTTGGAAGGATGAGAGGGGATCTCATAGAAACATGCAACATTCTTAAGGGATTGGACAGGCTAGACGCAGGACAGATGTTCCCGATGTTGGGGGAGTCCAGAATCAGGGGTCACAGTACAAGAATAAGGGGTAGGCCATTTAGGACCGAGATGAGGAAAAATGTTTTCACCCAGAGAGTTGTGAATCTGTGGAATTCTCTGCCACAGAAGGCAGTGGAGGCCAATTCACTGGATGTTTTCAAGAGAGAGTTCGATTTAGCTCTTGGGGCTAAGGGAATCAAGAGATATGGGGAGAAAGCAGGAACGGGGTACTGATTCTGGATGATCAGGCATGATCATATTGAATGGCGGTGCTGGCTCGAAGGGCCGAATGGCCTACTCCTGCACCTATTTTTCTGTGTTTCTATGTCGATCAGTCTCGGCGATAACAGGAAGCTTTTTCGCTTGTGTTACTGGCCATTCCGAACTGTGTTTTGTGTTTCCTAATTACCATTTAAGTGGATTCAGCTATATAATCAGGTCATTACTTCAATCAATGCAGTAAAGGCTGGGCTGATGACACAGTAATGGTGCAATAAGGGAGATTCAGTTATTCACAGTGGAGGATAGTGAGTAGTGAGGGTATAAATAGATCTGTATATGAGAGCAATTAACAAATTAATGATCGCAATGGTGATCATTTTGAATGAAGCCCATGCTTAAATGTAATGTTATCTTTACAGGGTTGTACTGTGCTTGCTTCCTTCCTCTCTAGACTACCTCCCCTTCTCCACTGGCCTAGAACCTAAGTCTCAGCTCAGCCCCTTTGAATCTGTGTTGGACATAGGAGCAGCATTAGACCATTCGGCCCATCAAGGCTACCCTGACATTGGATCATGACTGATCTATTTTCCCTCTCAACCCCATTCTCCTGCCAGAGGGTAGTTGAGGCCAGTTCATTGGCTATATTTAACAGGGAGTTAGATGTGGCACTTGTGGCTAAAGGGATCAGGGGGTATGGAGAGAAGGCAGGTACGGGATACTGAGTAGAATGATCAGCCATGATCATATTGAATGGCAGTGCAGGCTCGAAGGGCCGAATGGCCTATTCCTGCACCTATTTTTCTATGTTTCTACGTTTCTCCCCATCACCTTTGACACCCGTCCTAATCAACAATCTATCAATCTCCACTTTAAAAATACCCACTGACCTGGCCTCCACAGCCGTCTGTGGCAATGAATTCCACAAACTCACCACAGCCTGGCTGGAGAAATTTCACAACATCTCCTATCTAAAGGTATGTCCTTTAATTCTAAGGCTGTGGATCTCTGATCCCTGACTCTCCCCCTACTGGAAACATCCTGGACGTATAAGGTGGGAGAGGAAAGATTTGATAGGAACCTGTGAGGGAACCTTTCCACTCAGGGAAGGTGGTGGGTACATGGAGCAAGTGGCCAGAGGAGGTAGAGGCAGATACTATACCAATATTCAAGAAGGGTCACGACCCGAAACGCTGCCTACTCCTTTTCTCCATAGATGCTGCCTCACCTGCTGAGTTTCTCCAGCATTTCCTGTCTACCTATAATATTTTAAAGACATTCAAACAGGTACTTGGATAGGAGAGGTTTAGAGGGATATGGGCCATATGCAGGCAGGTGGGACCATAGGTAGTGTTTAAGAAGGAACTGCAGATGCTGGAAAATCGAAGGTAGACAAAAATGCTGGAGAAACTCAGCGGGTGCAGCAGCATCTATGGAGCGAAGGAAATAGGCAACGTTTCGGGCCGAAACCCTTCTTCAGTTCAGCACTGCTCTCTGGCTGTAGTTGGATGGTTCAGTTGCCTGATAACAGCTGGGAAGAAACTGTCCCTGAATCTATGGAACGAAGGAATCTATGGAACGAAGGAATAGGTGATGTTTCGGGTCAAAACGTCGCCTATTTCCTTCGCTCCATAAATGCATTTTTTGTCTACCTTCGATTTTCCAGCATCTGCAGTTCCTTCTTAAACATAAAGTTAGAACAGTTATGGCAGGGCACTCGTCCTGATATATCCAATCAAACGCTGGCAAGGCACGGACCACGGTCAAATGTGCCAGCTGGTGTTGAAGAACGCTCGCAGGTGATGAGGGAGTGTCAGACAGCACGGGGTCCAAACAGGCAGCCCATCAAGTTAGGGAACAAAGCGGTCTGAGCGCAATCATTAGCATCAGCAAAGGAGAGCGAGCACTTGGCATTCCAGCTTCCCTCTTCTTATTTC
>OY740816.1:24072550-24152550 GCA_963514005.1 Raja brachyura | reverse complement strand
TCCTCATCTCCGTTCTAAATGGCTTACTCCTTATTCTTAAACTGTGTGTGGCCCCTGGTTCTGGACTCCCCCAACATCGGGAACATGTTTCCTACCTCCAGCGTGTCCAAGCCCTTAACAATCTTATATGTTTCTCAGCAGGACAGGCAGCATTTCTGGAGAGAGGCAATGGGTGACGTTTCGAGTCGGGACCCTTCCTTTAGTCTCGATCCAAAACGTCACCCATTCCTTTTCTCCAGAGATGCTGCCTGTCCCGCTGAGTTACTGCAGCTTCTTGCGTCTATCTTTGTATTTGACTATGCTGGTTGTATTTATTATGGTGTGCGGTTGTACATTAATGCTAATTATCAACACCTGGTCTCCTTTGCCTTCCATGCCTTGCCTCTCCATGTGCTTGCCGTAAATGTCGTGGGAGTGCGTGCAAGGGTGGAAAAGAAGTGTAAAACACAGGTTGTCTCACTCCTGACGCTTGCTTCTAATTCTCCAGAATTTCATCTATTGTTTCTTAACATCAAAGGATGTCACACTTCCCACACAATGCAAGCCTAGCTAATGTTTTGATGTGATGCAATTAACCTAGTCTTTTTCATTTAGCCAATGCACTTGAGAATGTCTCATTTGCTTTGTCATAATATTAAACAGATTATTTATCTGTAGATTTCTGTTCAGAGATCAAATACTGTCTCGTCAGTTTCCAAAACCTATCTCTTAACTGGCCTCCCCCCGCTGTGGGTCAGTAACTTGCTTCCTTCAAAGACAACATGGTTAGACTGCCTTTGAAGTGTTGTGAAGATAGACACAAAAAGCTGGAGTAACTCAGCGGGACGGGCAGCATCTCTGGAGAGAAGGAATGGGCGACGTTTCGGGTCGAGACCCTTCTTCAGACGACCTGAAACGTCACATATCCATGTTCTCCAGAGATGCTGCCTGACCCGCTGAGTTACTCCAGCACTCTGTGAAACGTCACCTATCAGACTCGATAACAATCAGCACAGGAGCACCTCAAGGCTGCGTGCTCAGCCCCCTGTTGTACTCACTCTATACTCATGACTGTGTAGCCGGTCATAGTGCGACTTCCATCATCAAATTCGCTGACGACACCACTGTTGTGGGACATATCACTGATGGGATGAGTCAGAGTACAGAAGAGAGATCGAGCAACTGTCCATATGGTGCCAGCACAATAACCTGGCCCTCAACACCAGCAAAACCAAGGAACTGATTGTGGACTTTGGAAGGAGTAGGATGGGGACCCACAGTCCCGTTAATATCAACAGGTCGATGGTTGAAAGGGTCAAGAGCTTCAAATTCCTGGGCGTGCACATCTCTGAAGATCTTTCCTGGTCCGAGAACACAGATGCAATTATTAAGAAAGCTCATCAGTGCCTCTCCTTCCTGAGAAGATTACGGAGAGTTGGTTTGTCAAGGAGGACTCTCTCTAACTTCTACAGGTGCACAGTAGAGAGCTTGCTGACTGGTTGCATCGTGGCTTGGTTCGGCAACTTGAGCGCCCTGGAGAGGAAAAGACTACAAAAAGTAGTAAACACTGCCCAGTCCATCATCGGCTCTGACCTTCCTTCCATCGAGGGTATTTATACAGTCGCTGCCTCAAAAAGGCTGGCAGCATCATCAAGGACCCACACCACCCTGGCCACACACTCATCTCCCCGCTGCCTTCAGGTAGAAGGTACAGGAGCCTGAAGACTGCAACGTCCAGGTTCAGGAATAGCTACTTCCCCACAGCCATCAGGCTATTAAACCTGGCTCGGACAAAACTCTGAACATTAATATCCCTCCATCTGTTATTTGCACTTTATCAATTTATTCATTCATGTGTGTATTTATGTATATAATTGTAGTCAATGCCTACTATGTTCTGTTGTGCTGAAGCAAAGAAAGAATTTCATTGTCCTGTCAGGGACACATGACAATAAACTCT
Source organism: Raja brachyura (assembly GCA_963514005.1). The sequence continues at coordinate 24,150,611 of OY740816.1, read as the reverse complement.
TTTGACCTTTTGACATTGAACTTGACCTATCCATGTTCTCCACAGATGCTGCCTGACCCGCTGAGTTACTCCAGCACTCTGTGAAACGTCACCTATCCATGTTCTCCACAGATGCTGCCTGACCCGCTGAGTTACTCCAGCACTCTGTGAAACGTCACCTATCCATGTTCTCCACAGATGCTGCCTGACCCGCTGAGTTACTCCAGCACTCTGTGAAACGTCACCTATCCATGTTCTCCACAGATGCTGCCTGACCCGCTGAGTTACTCCAGCACTCTGTGTCTCGTTTACCTGAAACTTTGGGGCTTTACTCATCGGTTCCACCTCGGTGGAGAAGCGATGTGAGACTGATTGGGCAGAGATAGCTGAAGCTCTAGACTGCACTCAGGCCTGCTGCCTGCGTCACTGGTTTAATAATAAGAATGCAGCCGCGATCTAATTACCCACAACAAATTGGCTGGACATTCGAGATGCAGGAACAATCTGTCTCCATATAGTTTCAACCAAGTGACATTCATTACTTTGTGCATAAGGCTGCATGGTAACTTAATAAAGCCCCTTGTCCCAGAGTTAGCGGCTTCTTAACGGGTTTCCCCGACCCAGAGACAGCTTTTAACATCCCCCCAGGGGCGGCTGGCCAGAAACAACAATTTCTCTCAATTAAAGACACATTTGTTACAAGCAGCGAGATACATCTCCCTATAATGACCCGAGACAAGCCTGCAGTTGCCACAAAGCCTCCTCTCTCTTCATAATTGCTGGGGGACCATGTCTTAATCCCTGAAAGATGTTTTGCGCCAGGAATAATGGCTGATCAATGCAAACGGAGAGCGCGATCACCCCATCATTTGTAATAATCGGCCATGCAGATGCTAGTTTAGGGGACGGCGGGCTACAGAGAGGAATCAATGGCAGTTTAGTATGCAGTGATCCCGGGGTGAGATGCAGGGTGCAGTGGGAGGCAGCATCTTCGGAGGGAGGAGAGGAGCCAATGTTTCAGGTGAAGCACCTTTGTTAGAACCGGGGAATGTCAAGATCCTTCTTCTACTACATAGCTCACTAAAGGTATCAGTGGTAAAGAAGGCGTATTGCCTCCATTGCAGCGAGCACTGGCCCGGTGATGGAGCCAGTATCTGTATACAAATTCAAGGACCCAAAACGTCACCAATTCCTTCTCTCCAGAGATGCTGCCTGACCCACTGAGTGACTCCAGCGTCTTGTGTCTGTCTTCACACTGAATATACGTAAGAGTCAGGAGGTCGTCATCATTTCATAAATTATAGAAGCAGTAGTAGGCCATTCGGCCCATCAAGTCTACTCTGCCATTCGATTTTATTATGTTCCACAAGGAACTGCAGATGCTGGAAAATCGAAGGTAGACAAAAATGCTGGAGAAACTCAGTGGGTGCAGCAGCATCTATGGAGCGAAGGAAATAGGCAACGTTTCGGGCCGTTAGTCTGAAGAAGGGTTTTGGCCCAATACGTCGATTTTATTGCGTATTGTGTGTTCTTTTTAAGTCTATCGCTGTTGGCAAATTCATTTCTCTGCACCTTCGGGGGTATGTGACGAATAAAATTGAGTTTGGCTTTGACTTTCATCAAGGCTGATCTATCATTCCCTCTCAACCCCATTCTCCTGCCTTCCCCCCATAATCCCTGACATCCCGCACTAATGAAAAGTGATGCAACTCTATTGGACTTTGAAGGAACAGAGAACTGCAAATGTTGGTTGATAGCAAAGATAGACCCAAAGTGCTGGAGTAACTCAGCAGGTCAGGCAGCATGTCTGGAGAGAAGGAATAGGTGAGCCTTTGGGTTGAAAGCCTTCCTCATATTCAGACGTCACCCATCCTGTTCCTCCAGAGATGCTGCCTGACCCACTGAGTTATCGCCACAGACGGCGGTGGAGGCCATGTCATTGGGTATTTTGAAAGCAGAGATTGATAGATTTTTGATTAGTACGGGTGTCAGGGGTAACGGGGAGAAGGCAGGAGAATGGGGTTGGAAGGGATTTTTTTTTTAGCAACCGTGATAGAATGGTGGAGCAGACACCTGTGTCTTATGGTTGAGAAGGAACTGCAGATGCTGGAAAATCGAAGGTAGACAAAAGTGCTGGAGAAACTCAGCAGGTGCGGCAGCATCTATGGAGCGAAAGAGATAGGCATAGGGAAACGGACCAAAATGTTGCCTATTTCCTTCGCTACATAGATGCTGCTGCACCCGCTGAGATTCTCCAGCACTTTTGTCTACCTGTGTCTTATGGTCTTATTTTTGTTAACTATTCTGAGAACATATGTCACCCTCTCCTCAGCCAGCTCACTTTTGATTCCAATCTCTCCAATCCCTACGTGAAAAAAACCCCCGACACATCCCCTCCCACACTTGTACTGTTGTAGTGTGTGTGCGTTAGGGGAGAGGACATGTCCTGGTTGGGTTGCCCCTGGGCCTGGCCAAGCTGGCCATCCGCAAGTCACCGGGCGGAAGAGAGCCCTGTCTGAGCCTCATGTCCGGGGTTACATCCGCGCCCGGGTGGTGTTAGAGAGGGACTACGCACTGTCCACGGGCGCACTGGGGGATTTCCGGGACCGCTGGGGGGTGGAATGCATCCTCAATAAGGATGGGGATACCATTATGTAATAGTATATTTAGTATTGAAGAACATTTGCTTGACTTGCATTATGCTGCTGTGTTTTATTCTGATTAATTTCTACTGTACATATTTTTATTATTATTAATGTTTAGTGTTTTCGGAGTCATTCGTAACAGTCACTGTATGTCATGTTGTTACTTGTGGGCGGAGCACCAAGGCAAATTCCTTGTATGTGAATACTTGGCCAATAAACTTACTTACTTACATAATTGATTGGAGCAGAATTAGGCCATTCGGCCCATCAAGTCTACTCCCCCATTCAATCATGGCCGATCTATCTCTCCCTCCTAACCCCATTCTCCTGCCTTCTCCCCACAGCCCTGACACCAAGAATCTGTCTATCTCTTTCTCACACCTTCTACTTTGACCCCCAGCCTTTGTTCCGGCCAATAAACTTATTTACTTATTATTGTAAATAATTGAATTAATTATTTTTGTTTAAAAAAAAACTGTACTGTAAACTTTAGCCACCCTCACCAATTGGCCGGGGGGGGGGGGGGGGCGGAGAAGGATTTTTCACGATCTGTCCTACCTGAGGCAGAATCTTCCCCTCCCCCCCCCCCATCTCACCACCCCTTTCCCTTCGTAGTAATAATCTCAGCAGTGATTTCCAGAGCGGCTCCTTGGCTGCGAGCAGTAAGCTCGGTTTAATCAATGCTGGCTTTGCTCGGTCAAATTAATTCCATGGAATGACCTTCCCTGAGCACAAGTTGTCCATCACGGAGCAGGTCGGCCGAGCAGTCACCCTGGTCACGGCTGCACAACCTGCTGCCATTCAATGGCAAGGACGATTTGCATTTCTCTAGCACCGGTCACAACCCCCAGAAACCTCCCAAACTGCTTTGCGACTGACAGAGTATATCTTTAGACCGACACAAAAAGTTGCTCTACTCAACAGCCAAAAATCTGTAGCCTCCCTTTGATCTGGTATTTTGTTGGTTCACATGCTTGATCAATGGTGTTTTATCATTAATGTTTTATTTAGTGTTTTCTGAGTCCTTCGTAACTGTCACTGTATGTCATGTTGTTACTTGTGGGCGGAGCACCAAGGCAAATTCCTTGTATGTGAATACTTGGCCAATAAACTTACTTACTTACTTAAAAAGCTGGAGTAACTCAGCGGGACAGGCAGCATCTCTGGAGAGAAGGAATGGGTGACACTTCGAGTCGAGACCCTTCTTCAGAAACATCACCCATTCCTTCTCTCCAGAGATGCTGCCTGTCCCGCTGAGTTACTCCAGCTTTTCGCGTCTATCTACGGTTTAAACCAGCATCTGCAGTTCCTTCCTGCAGAAAGTATATCTTCAGACCCATTTAAACGTGTGAATCTGGGTCTATTTTTGTGTACAGTCAGATACATTCAATCTTGTGCATTAAGGTTCGGCTTGTATCCACTGGAGTTTAGAGAGTGAGAGGTCATTTGATGGAGATAGATAGGAGTCAGTGGGGTCTTGACAGGGTGGATGTGGAGAGGATGTTTCCTCTTGTGGGAGTAGATAGAACGAGGGGGTCACGGTCTAAAAATAGAGTCAACCATTTTAGACAGATGAGGCATTTCTTTCTCTCCCAGAGCCACGGCTCTGAGGAACTTTCTTCCACGATTGCTGGTGGAAGCAGAATCTTTGAAGGTTTTTAAGACCTCAGGGAGACTGGCCCTTGGTAAACAGAGTGGGTGGGAGGCTGCTGTGTGCAGGCTCGGAGGTGGAGGGTCTGCTTGACCGGAGAATGATGGGGCAGGCTCGAGGGGCCGAGTGGCCTCCTCCAGCTTATAGTCCTTGTATCACAGTCAGCACGGGACAGCAATGGACAGGTGATCTCTGCAGAAACAGTACTAGGCAGGGTAACAGGACCAACACAGTGGTAGATCCACTACCTCACAGTGCTAGAGACCCGGACTCTGTCCTCACCATGGTCATATCTGTATCAAGCCTCTCCCCATCTCCCTCCCTTCCCCTCTCCCCCCCCTTCTCCCCCTCTCGAGTTTCATAGAAACATAGAAATTAGGTGCAGGAGTAGGCCATTCGGCCCTTCGAGCCTGCACCGCCATTCAATATGATCATGGCTGATCATCCAACTCAGTATCCCGTACCTGCCTTCTCTCCATACCCTCTGATCCCCTTAGCCACAAGGGCCACATCTAACTCCCTCTTAAATATAGCCAATGAACTGGCCTCAACCACCCTCTGTGGCAGAGAGTTCCAGAGACCCACCACTCTCTGTGTGAAAAAAGTCCTTCTCATCTCGGTCCTAAAGGATTTTCCCCTTATCCTTAAGCTGTGACCCTTTGTCCTGGACCTCCCCAACATCGGGAACAATCTTCCTGCATCTAGCCTGTCCAACCCCTTAGTCAAGACCTTCTTCATGGTCACGCTAGTAAAACTGAGTCAAACAAGCGGGATTTGTATGTCTTAAGCTGGGGAGAAAATGGATGGGGAGCATCAGACAAGTGTAGTGGAATTTCATTGCAGTTTCTGTTATTTCTGCAGTATTGCAGTTATTGCAAACAGTTAAAAAAATAAAGGAGTGTGGGATGGAGACGGGTGGTGGCCCTGTGTTGGGACCTTGTGAGCCGTGAGAGTTTGTTTTCCTGAGAACGTTCACCTCGGGCTGGCATGGAAGAGTTTGGGCTGCAGTTGATGCGAGTCCCAGGTCGCGTGTCACTTCAGCAGAAGGAAGTGGATGCAGGAGCAGTCAGCTGTGGCTTCAGTGACCCTGCCTTGTCCCCGTGCGTCTGGCCCCTGCCACAGCCTGCACGCACTGCCGCTCCTGACAGGACCATTGCCAGCGGACAGCGCTACCTCCTCCCCCCCCCCCCCCCTCTCTCTCTCTCTGCCTGACAGCTCTCTCTCGACTCTACCCTCCCCCCCCCCCCCCCCGACCCCTCAATCTCCGCTGCACCATCCACAGCGGTAGAGTTGCTGCCTCACAGCACCAGAGACCCGGGTTAGATCCCGACTACGGGTGCTGTCTGTACGAGTTTGTACGTTCTCCATGTGAACCGCGTGGGTTTTCTCCGGGTGCTCCGGTTTCCTCCCGCACTCCAACGACGTACAGATTTGTAGGTTAGTTGGCTTCTGAAAATTGTAAATAAGTAAGTTTATTGGCCAAGTATTCACATACAAGGAATTTGCCTTGGTGCTCCTCCCACAAGTAACAACATGACATACAGTGACAGTTACGAATGACTCAGAAAACACTAAACATTAATAATAATAAAACACTAGTGATACAAAATGGTCCCTAGAGTGTGTAGGATAGTGCTAGTGTGCGGGGATTGCTGGCCGGCACGGACTCAATGGGCCGAAGGGCCTGTTTCTCTAAAACTTTAAAGGATCTCTAAAACTAAAATCTAATATTAAAACACTGAGTCTTTGAACCCTGATACCTCTCTGTGCAATATTTATTCTTATATTTATCCAGTCAGTAAAAAAGTCTACGCATAATTACAATCAATCTGTCCACAGCGTACAGATACCGGATAAAGTTCAGTTTGTAGGCTAATTGGTTTGGTACAAATGTAAGAATTGTCCAGCGTGTGTGTAGGATAGCGTTAGTATTCGGGGATCGCTGAAGTGGGCCGAAGGGCCAGTTTCCGCACTGTATCCGTAAAAAAACGAAAACTAAAAAACTGATGGGCCTGTCCCACTTAGGAGATTTTTTAGGCAACTACAGACGACTAGCTTGTCGCCACATGTTCGCCGGTGGTCGCCGGGAGTCGTCTCCTCAGGCGCGCTAAAAAGTCCTAGTGTCTTTCTGGTCGCCGTTAAATTTTCAATTTTTTCAGCGACAGTGGGTTTGGTGCCAATGAGCGTAGCTTGACTTCTCCTGCCGTAGGTTGTCGCCAGAATGACGCGGTTTTTTTCGACGACCTGCTTCAATTATGACAGTCGCCACAAAATCGCCAAGTGGGACAGGCCCATAAAACGCTCTGCCCAGGAGCCCAGGTAATGGAAGACTGCATGCGCCTTGTTTCTGACCTCCCGCAGCTTAAGGCTTGAATCCCAACCTTAATGTCTCGGTCTGCTCCAACAGCCGGTTCCTGAGCAGGATGTCGAATCCAGCACCAGTGTTTTAGCTGAGATCAGAGTAATTATACAATATTGAACCAGCATTGAGTCCGGGCTTGTTGGCTTCTGCCGAACACCGGCGCAGTTAGAAAACCGCAGATATTTCGCTCTAAATCCTTGGAGATTTTGTCTGGGAAATCTGCTGGAATCTTCAGCTCTGCGGAGAGACCTTGGGGTCAGATGAAACACCCGGAGGATTTCACTGCAAGCACGTTCCTGTAATTACGTCAAGCCTGGGATATCAGAGGCATTCCGAGACTGGGATAAGGTGGATTATCCCCGTATCATTGCAGTCATTATTATATTTTTCATTTTCAAGTTACTTTGTTTGATCTATGGTTATTTTCAAAGTTTGAAAGTGTGCTCAATAAAAGATGCAGAGGACGTTATCTCTGAATGGGGAAATGCGGACCAGGTCCACCGTGTCCGCACCGACCTGCACTCCCCCACACACTGGCACTGACCCACATGCCTGGGACAGTGTTTACAATAACCTGCACACCTGCATGTCTGTGGAGTGTGGGAGGAAACCGGAGCACCCGGAGAAAACCCACGCTGTCACGGGAAAAAATACAAACTCCGTACTGACAGCACCAGCAGTCAGGATCAAACCATCCAGATTCAGGGGCAGTTTCTTCCCAGCTATTATCAGGCAACTGAACCATCCTACCACAACCGGAGAGCAGTGCTGAACTACCATCTACCTCATTGGAGATGCTTGCACTATCTCAAACTGGACTTTCACAGGCACAAAAAGCTGGAGTAACTCAGCGGGTCAGACGGTATCTCTGGAGAAAAGGAATAGGTGACATTTCGGGTCGAGACCCTTCTTCGGACTGACTGTCCCGCTGAGTTATTCACGCTTTTTGTGTCTATCTTCAGTTTAATCCAGCATCTGCAGTTCCTTCCTACGCTTTACTGGACTTTATTATTTTGCACTAAACATTATTCCCCGTATCTGGGTAGCGCAGCGGTAGAGTTGCTGCCTCACAGCGCCAGAGACCCGGGTTCGATCCCGACCACGGGTGCAGTCTGTACGGAGTTTGCACGTTCTCCCCGTGACTTGCATGGGGTTTTCTCCGGGCGCTCCGGTTTTCTCCCACACTCCAAAGACGTACAGGTTTGTAAGTTAATTGGCTTCTGTAAATTGTAAATGGTCCCTTGTGTGTGTGGGATAGTACTGGTGTACGGGATGATTGCTGGTCGACGCGGACTCGATGGGCCGAAGAGCGTGAGTAAACACTAAATGGGGTATAAAGCGTGCAGACATAGCACAGGCAAATGGGAATAGAGTAGAGAGGAGGAAAGGGCAGTGGGGAAGGGCCTTTTCTTGTGCCATATGATTCTATGGACTAACTTTAATGAAAGCAATTGCCACTTTCCTGTTGCCAACCTTTTTTGATCCAACCCAGGCGACTATTTGTGCACTCGTCACAGAAGTGGATCTGCAATCATGGATTACAATTGCTCCAATATCTATACCAGGGGTCAGCGAGCTACAGCCCCCGGGCCAAATGCGGCCCGTAACCCAAAATTATCCGGCCCGCAGGCGGAGTTTTTCTCCCTAATTATCCGGCCCGCTGAGCGGCGAGCTCTGTCCGTACCATATCCTGCGCAAAGCCGCCCGCACGGCCACGCACCTTCTGCGAACACGTTTAAGAAAGAACTGCAGATGCTGGAAAAATCTCAGGTAGCTGGAGAATGCTGGAGAAACTCAACGGGTGAGACATGCAAGGATTGCACGAGGCTGCTTCACCCGCTGAGTTTCTCCAGCATATATATATATTTTTTGTTTTTGTTTAATTTTGTTAGAAGTAAGTACAATAGTGTGGTACTTGAGTACCTAATACACACATACATACATATTCCCATTCTTGTACAACTTCGTATTTTTGATTTAATAATAAAAGAACAGTGGAAGAAAAAAGAAATAAAGAGTGTGGGAATAGATAGACGAGCTGTAGAAACAGATAGCAAATCAAATAAAGTTCAGAGAAGAGAAGCTGAAATGATTGAAATAGAAGGAGAAAGTGAGGAAAAGAGCGATTAGGAGAGATCTACCTATTTCGTATTTTTGCCCATCCGTCACCTGGGTTCCAAACCATTTAATTTCTGAGGTTATGTTCTGTTGCACCATATGCTTGCAAAAAGTTGATAAAAGGAGACCAAGTCTTTGAGAATTGGTCTACTTTGCCTAGTAGGAGAAATCTCATTTCTTCAAGATGTAGCGTTTCAGACATATTTGAAATCCACATTTTGAATGTTGGCGTGGTTGCGTTTTTCCATAATTTGAGTACAAGTTTTTTTGCTGCTATTAGACCGCAGCATTTTTACCTGCCTTCTGTGAACGCATGATTTGACGCCTGCTATCCGGGGCGGGATGGGGACGGGATAGATGTGGACCGCCATCTGCTCACAGACATGCGTCCCAGCCCCTATGCAGAACAAGGATGCCAACCCGTGATCCATACACTGTGGACGGCTCGATTGTAATCATGCATTTCCTTCCCGCTGACTGGTTAGCTCGCAACAGAAGCTTTCCACTGTACCTCGGTACACGTGACAATAATCTAAACTCACACTCAAACTCTGCTTTGATTAGGAGATGGTTTTTGGGGTATTTAATGTAATTAAGGATCAAACCTCTACAGACTTAATTAATGTGCATTCTTGGTCAGATCTTACCAACCTCCATCCTCTGGCAGTACGGTTTCTCAAAGCACTCCTACTAATTAAGCAACTGATTGAAATCATTACTGTGTGGTTATTTGATGGTTCAGAGCAAGCGATGCATTCTGCTGTGTCCCACAGCTTAGCCAGGGTCACTGCTACCACTGAGTTAATCACCACGAAACATTAGAATGGGCCACAACACATCCGCAATGAACTCCGACAATCAAGTGAGTCTGCTATGTGATCTCACCTCGCCTCTCCGGGTCACAGAGTCAAACAGTGTGGAAACAGGCCCTTCGGCCCAACTTGCCACACTGGCTATACTAGTCCCACCTGCCTGCGCTTGGTCCATATCCCTCCAAACCTGTCCCATCCACGTAAAGGTCACTTTCATAACCTAATTCACAACCTTTTTTACTCGAGGACATTTTTCATCAGGCTAGAAAAACGCCCCGACCTACTTGATGCCTCGAGTACCTACGACTAACATCACGACCTACCTACGACCTCCTATGGCCTTGTGACAACCATGCTGCGAGTATGAGTCAAGGGCAAACTCGGCAGAGGTGGTGAATTAGGTCATGAAAGTTGGGACAAGCCCTTTATGGTGTCTAATAACAAGGAGATGCAGACAGACACAAAATGCTGGAGTAACTCAGCGGGACAGGCAGCATCTCTGGAGAGAAGGAATGGGTGACGTTTCGGGTCAGAGCCTTCTTCAGACTGAGAGTCAGGGGAGAGGGTCTCGCTTTTCACACCTTACCCTTCCTTATCTCTGTGTCTCCCTCACCCCTGATTCTCAGTCTGAAGAAGGGTCTTGACCTGAAACGCACCCATTCCTTCTCCCCAGCGTAGGTTCACGAGGTTGATCCCTGGGATGGCGGGACTGTCATATGAGGAAAGATTGAAAAGACTAGGCTTGTATTCACTGGTGTTTAGAAGGATGAGGGGGGATCTTATAGAAACATATAACATTATAAAAGGACTGGACAAGCTAGATGCAGGACAAAATGTTCCCAATATTGGGCGAGTCCAGAACCAGGGGCCACAGTCTTAGAATAAAGGGGAGGTCATTTAAGACTGAGGTGAGAAAAAACTTAATTACCCAGAGAGTCGTGAATTTGTGGAATTCCCTGCCACAGAGGGCAGTGGAGGCCAAATCACTGGATGGATTTAAGAGAGAGTTAGATAGAGCTCTAGGGGCTAGAGGAGTCAAGGGATATGGGGAGAAGGCAGGCACGGGTTATTGATAGGGGACGATCAGCCATGATCACAATGAATGGCGGTGCTGGATCGAAGGGCCGAATGGCCTCCTCCTGCACCTATTTTCTATGTTTCAATGTTTCTATATTTCCAGTGATGCTGCCTGTCCCGCTGAGTTACTCCAGCATTTAGTGTCTATGTCCTACCCTTTGTTACAAATTTGTTTTGCCTTTTCTTTCGAGTCATGCCCCGGCTTCCGCTGAAATGATCCCCACCAAGTGATTCATGGATTAGGCTGAAAACTCCACGCAACGTGCAACATCCGGAAGACAAGTTATGCCAGAAATTTGCAATAATGATGGTGGAGAAGCATATTCCCCCTTTCTTCCTAACGGGTAATTACCACACGGCTCACAGTAGCAGGCTCCTGGTGAATATAATGGGTTGTCTCAATTCATGACAGGGAATAAGTAATGAGTAAGACTCTGCCTATCACAGCGAAGCACTGGATGCGTGGAATATTTTTTGTGATGTCAGAGGGTAATGTTGTATTTCAACAAAGATAATTTTGAAAGGGTAGGAAGGCTTTTAAACATGCTCGAAATAAAAGGAAGAGAATAGATCTCGTCAAGTTAATGCTAATGGCTCCAGTGGGAACAAGGGAAGGTTTAGTTTAGTTTACAAATACAGCATGGAAGCAGGCCCTTCCCACCCAGTCCGCATTGACCAACAACCACCCATATACTGCTTCCGTCTTACAAATTATTTAACGTCTTTAACAAGAAGTGGGCCAATAGTGCCCTCCTGTTGCTACAAATAACACTCCCCACTATATTTCCTGCCCCATGCGTTGTATCAGTGTCCTGTGGCTCCATGCATCCTGCACTGATGGGAACAGCTTATTCACCCATCCTAAATTAGTCATATTGAACATAGAAGAAGGAGTGACCAGGGTGAGACTGGTCTTTGATTATGCTGAAGGTAGCTGGAGTAACTCAGCGGGACAGGCGGCAGCGTCTCTGGAGAGAAGGAATGGGCGACGTTTCGGGTCGAGACCCTTCTTGGGACTGATGATGCTGCTGGCCTTGCCGAGGCAGCGTGAGGTGTACATGGAGTCAATGGAAGGGAGGTTGGTTTTGTGTGACGGTCTGGGCTGCATCCACAATCCTCTGCAATCTATTGCTGGTCTTAGACGGAGCTGGACCCAAACTGGGCTGTGATGCAACATGATGAGATGTTTGTTGCAGTTGAAGTTGTTACCGAACTTTGCCCAGTTGTCTGCCTTAGCACCTTGCGATATTCTCCAGCTACCCTTTCCAGCTTTTTGTGTGTATCTCCTTTCAATTAAAAAAAAGGGCAGCGGTAGCGTTGCTGCCTCACAGCGCTGGAGACCCGGGTTCCATCCTGACTACGGGCGCTGTCTGTGCGGAGTTTGTACGTTCTCCCCGTGACTGCGTGAGTTTTCTCCGAGATCTTCGGTTTCCTCCCACACTCCAAAGACGTACAGGACTGTAGCTTAAACGGCTTGGTAAATGTAAAAAATGTCCCTAGTGTGCGTGTGCGGGTAGTGTAATGCCCCTGTCCCACTTAGGAAACCTGAACGGAAACCTCTGGAGACTTTGCGCCCCACCCAAGGTTTCCGTGCGGTTCCCAGAGGTTTTTGTCCTCCGGCAACCACCTTCAACTAGCATCGCAACCGGCTTCGACTAAAAAATTACCGATTTTTAAAACGGAAATCACTTTCGACCATTAGGAAGACCGACAAAAACCTCTGGGAACCGCACGGAAACTTTTGGGTGGGGCGCAAAGTCTCCAGAGGTTTCCGTTCAGGTTTCCTAAGTGGGACAGGGGCATTAGTGTGCAGAAATCGCTGGTGGGTGTGGACTCGGTGGCCCGAAGGTCCTGTTTCCGCGCTGCATCTCTAAACTAAACTATACAAGTGGATTTCTTCAGGCCGATCGGAATTCACACACTGCAGCATTCATTTGCTCTCGTCTAATGATTTGATAGCTGCTTAGCTGTTGAAGAAATGTTAATTCTTGTAATGTCAGCAGAGAAATGAGGCGTAGCTTTGCAATGCCACAGCCTGTTTAACTGACAACAGCCTGTCTGATTTTGAAGGACAGTTTTATTATCCCAGGTGCAAGACCCAAATTGCTTGCTCTCATCTGTAATCAAAGACTGCACCTTGAAATCAGAAATAGCAACTGAACCGCAGCCTGGGTCTTGGCAAATTGTACGCCTCATCTGCACCCACGTCTACAGCCGTCCTCCGGCAATCTCTGCAGCAGCCTTACACATCTCAGCCACAATCATCCATAGCAGTAACACCAAATCAAATCAAAGAGTAATTGAGCTAAATTTGGACATTTGGTACGGAAGGGAGACCCAGCGCGCTGGAGTAACTCAGCGGGACAGGTAGCAACTCTGGTGAGAAGCAACAGGTGGCCTTTCGGGTCTAGACCCTTGGTATGCCTGGCTCGTTGGTCGGGCAAGCTAAAATGGACTTCTGACATGGTTTTTGCCCGAATTGAAGTCTAGAAACTGAGCCATAGGGACCACAGTTCCCTTGCTCAAGTGGCTTATTGGAGTTAGCAGCGGCTGAGGTTCCAGGGATTTGACTAAGTGTAGGCTGCAGTTTATTGTGCCATGGTGGCGTAGTGGTAAAGCTGCTGCCTTACGGCGCCAGAGTTCCCGATTCCATCCGGGCCATACGCAGTTTGCACTTTTCACTGTGACCGCGTGGGTTTTCTCCGGGTGATCCAGTTTCCTCCCACACTCCAAAGACGTACAGGTTTGCAGGTTAATTAGCTTCTGTAAATCGTCCCTCGTGTGTAGGGTAGAACTAGTGTACGGGTGGGCTGGGAGATTGCAACCTTCACGTGGTTCAACGAATGCAATCAACCCGGCGTGCACAATCAAATAAGATCAAATAGAACAGGTTGTCCGACAACTTTAGGCCGTGCACGTCATACACAAGAAGAAGTGTACGGGTGATCCCTGGTCAGTGCAGACTCGGTGGGCTGAAGGGCCTGTTTCCGTGCTGGTTCACTAGACTAGACTAGACTACACTAGACTAGACTACACTATATACTAGACTAGACTAGACTGCACTAGACTAGACTAGACTAGACTGCACTAGACTAGACTAGACTAGACTACACTAGACTAGACTAGACTAGACAAGACTAGACTAGACTACACTTTAGACTAGACTAGACTAGACTACACTAGACTAGACTACACTATAGACTAGTCTAGACTAGACTGCACTAGACTAGACTAGACTAGACTAGACTAGACTAGACGAGACTAGACTAGACTACACTTTAGACTAGACTAGACTAGACTACACTAGACTAGACTACACTATAGACTAGACTAGACTAGACTGCACTAGACTAGACTAGACTAGACTAGACTACACTATAGACTAGACTAGACTAGACTGCACTAGACTAGACTACACTAGACTAGACTACACTAGACTAGACTACACTACACTAGACTACACTAGACTAGACTAGACTAGACTACACTAGACTAGACTAGACTAGACTAGACTACACTAGACTGGACTACACTAGACTACACTAGACTAGACTAGACTACACTACACTAGACTAGACTAGACTAGACTACACTAGACTGGACTACACTAGACTACACTAGACTAGACTAGACTAGACTACACTACACTACACTACATTAGACTAGACTAGACTAGACTAGACTAGACTACACTAGACTACACTAGACTAGACTACACTAGACTAGACTACACTACACTAGACAGGACTACACTAGACTAGACTAGACCATTGCTGCCCCGTTGTGTGATATCCCTCCCCTTGTGTGACTGGTGTTTCACACTGAGCTCGTCCCCTCAATGTCCAGCAGCAGATGGACTTTGGACTATGGTCTATAACCTGACTTCTCCTTTCGTGTCCATCGTCAACGTCACAAATGTTGACCTCGCTGTCATCGTCCGTCCTGAAAAGGACGCAAGCTTCCGGCGACAATCAGTGGGAGCCGTCACTTGTAGCAATAGATGATGGTGGTAGCAGAATTAGCTCAGGATACTTCCAGTTCCCAGCCCTGCCACCTGGACGCTTCTGCTATGGGGCCATAGGCCAACTATTGTGCCTGGACACCAGACATGAGGGAGTCACTGATAACCCCAGCAGGAGATCGCTTGATCCCAGAGAATATTGAGAATTCCTTATCTCAGGAAGTATGTGCAAGTTAAAACAAAGGAGAGATGTTACTAGGATGAGGTGTAATTTAGTTTAGTTTGGAGACACGGTGTGGAAACAGGCCCTTCGGCCCACCGAGTCCGTGCCGACCAGCGATCCCCACACATAAACACTAACCTACAAACACTAGGGTTACTTCTTACATTTGTACCAAGCCAATTAACCTGCAAACTGAACTT
Organism: Raja brachyura; assembly: GCA_963514005.1. The sequence continues at coordinate 24,135,583 of OY740816.1, read as the reverse complement.
TATCCTGCATCTGCACGCTGTGGACATTCTGATTGTAATTATGTGTAGTCTATTCACTGACTGGATAGTGAAGAATAAATATTGCACAGAGGGCTAATGGAGTTCAAAGACTCAGTGTTTTCATTTGAGTTTTTGTTCAGCGCGGAAACAGGCCCTTCGGCCCACTGAGTCCGTGCCGACCAGCGATCCCCCACACACTAGCACTATCCTACACACACTAGGGACCATTTACAATTTACAGAAGCCAATTAACCTACAAACCTGCACGTTTTTGGAGTGTGGGAGGAAACCGGAGAAAACCGGCGCGGGTCACGGGGAGAACGTACAAACTCCGTACAGACAGCGCCCGTGGTCAGGATCAAACCTGGGTCTCTGGTGCTGTGAGCGCTGTGAGGCAGCAACTCTACCGCTGCGCCACCGTGCCGACATGAACAGGATTCAGATGTACAGTGAGTATATCATGTGGTTCAGAGGTCCTGTTCCCAACCGCATTCAGTAATTCCATCAAGTTCATGAACAGATGATCTTTGTAAATAACTAAAGGCCGTGGACAATAGACAATAGACAATAGGTGCAGGAGGAGGCCATTCGGCCCTTCGAGCCAGCACCACCATTCAATGTGATCATGGCTGATCATCCCCAATCAGTACCCCGTTCCTGCCTTCTCCCCATATCCCGTGACTCCACTATTTTTAAGAACCCTATCTAGCTCTCTCTTGAAAGAGAACCGGCCTCCACCGCCCTCTGAGGCAGAGAATTCCACAGACTCACCACTCTCTGTGAGAAAAAGTGTTTCCTCGTCTCCATTCTAAATGGCTTACTCCTTATTCTTAAACTGTGTGTGTCCCCTGGTTCTGGACTCCCCCAACATCGGGAACATGTGTCCTGCCTCTAGCGGACTCACAAGGCACCAGATGTTATTTGTGTGGACTTTCAGAAAGCGTTCAATAAAGTTCTTCATAAGTGACTGTTAGATAAACTTAAAGCTCACGGAATTGAAGGCTTGTTATTGACTGGGCCCAGGAAAGTGAGTAGCAGAGAGCACTCTAATGAGTAAGCACTCTAATTGTCACGAAGGGATAAGTAGATTTACTTTGCATCCCCAACTATTCACATACAGCGAGGAAACTGGCCCTTCGGCCCACCCGTGTCCGTGCTGACCAGCGATCCCCGCACACTATCACTATCCTGGACACTCTAAGGACAATCTAACGTTTACACCAAGCCAAATAACCTAGAAACCTGCACGCCTTCGGAGAGTACGAGGAAACCGAAGATCTCGGAGAAAACCCACGTGGGTCACAGGGAGAACGTGCAAACTCCGTACAGACAGCACCCGTAGTCGGGATCGAACCCGGGTCTCTGGCACATTAAGGCAGCAACGCTAGAAACATAGAAAAATAGGTGCAGGAGTAGGCCATTCGGCCCTTCGAGCCAGCACCGCCATTCAATGTGATCATGGCTGATCATCCCCAATCAGTACCCCCGTTCCTGCCTTCTCCCCATATCCCTTCATTCTGTTAACCCTAAGAGCTAAATCTAACTCTCTATAGATGTTCCAGAGATGCTGTCTGTCCCGCTGAGTTACTCCAGCATTTTGAGTCTATCTTCAGTGTGAACCAGCATCTGCAGTTCCTTCCTACACACAATGCCCAATATCCTCACACTGACATATTCATCAGCCCGACATCCCTATCGAAACAAAGTCATTGAAGGGCACATACCGCACATACACCTGTCCTATGAGTAAATAACAAATCTGATATTAAATTAAAACTCCATTTCTATTTTTGAGTTGCCGTGAGCGATACATTAGTGCAGCAGGGCGAACAAGAAGATAAAATCAAATCCCTTGAAGTGTTTTATCAGAGAAGGCAACTAGGTTAACTTGCTTGTGCAAAAAACACATCGCTCTGTTCCCATTCCCAGTAATGTATCTGTTCGTAAGATGCACACAAAATGCTGGAGTAACTCAGAGGGACAGGCAGCATCTCTGGAGAGAAGGGATGGGTGGCGTTTCTGAAGAAGGGTCTCGACCCAAAACGCCATCCGTTCCTTCTCTCCAGAGATGCTGCCTGTCCTGTCCTGTCCCACTGAGTTACTCCAGCTTTTTGTGTCTATCGTTGGTTTAAACCAGCATCTGCAGTTCCTTCCTGCACATATCTGTTCGTAAGGCCAGGAAGCAACTGCAGATGCTGGATTACACACACCCGCTCCATTCTTTCATCATTTGTCAGTCCCGCCATCCCGGGAATTAACTTTGTAAATCTACGCTGGGCTCCCTCAAAAAGTCAAGTCAAAGTCAAACAAACTTTATTGTCATTTAGAAATACATCGATATATGCAGTTCCAAACGAAATTCCGTTGCATTCGGCTCCCTGTGCAACACGATAATTAACAGAAGAATAAACATGGATAAAATGGATAAAAGGATAAATAGACAATGGTGGCGGCCCATTACATGGCATTCAAGGGTCTGATGGCTCGTGGGAAGAAGCTGTTGCAGAACCTTGATGTTCTGCTCCTTATGCTGCGATATCTTTTGCCCGAGGGCAGCAGAGTGAACAGTCCGTGATGGAGATGTGTGGGGTCTTTTATAATACTGCTGGCCTTAGACACGCAACGTTTGGTCGCAATATCCCCGATTGAGGGGAGAGAGGTCCCGATGATTTTTTCCGCTGTCCTCACCACTCTCTGCACGGACTTCCAGTCGGAGGGTTTACAGTCCCCAAACCAGACAGAGATACAGCTGGTCAAAATACTCTCTATGGTGCCCCTGTAGAAAGTGGTGAGGATGGGATGGGGGAGGTGAGCTCTTCTCATCCGGCGCAGAAAGTGCAACCGCTGCTGCGCTCTCTTAACTGTTGATGAGATGTTATTTGACCAGGTCAGACTGTTAGTGATCTGCACCCCCAGGAACTTAGTGCTACTGACCACCTCCACATCGCTTCTCTCCAGAGATGCTGCCTGTCCTGTCCCGCTGAGTTACTCCAGCTTTTTGTGTCTATGGTTGGTTTAAACCAGCATCTGCAATTCCTTCCTACACATATCTGTTCGTAAGGCCAGGAAAGCAACTGCAAGAATGTCCTTCCTCAAATTAGGAGACCAAAACTGCACACAATACTCCAGGTGTGGTCTCAATAGGGTCCTGTACAACTGCAATAGGACCTCCTTGCTCCTGTGCTCAACTCCTCTCACTATGAAACAGGCCCTTCGGCCCATTGAATCCACCCTCAACCATCCAATCTCACTAACACGGGATTTAACCCTAGTCTCCTTAATTCTATCATACGACTACACAGCAGATGTAATATCCTTTCAATATTACAGACAATATCTGGCATTGGTGAAAAACAAATATGAAATTACTGGAATGTCAAAGAATTGCTTGGAATGTTGAGTGGGGTGGTGGGAAATCATAGTGGAATATTCATACAGCAGTGAAACAGGCCCTTCGGCCCACTGTGTCTCCACTGACCAGCGATCCCCGCACGCTAACACTATCCTACACACACTAGGGACAATTTACACTTATACCGAGTCAATTAACCTACAAACCTGCGCGCCTTTGGACTGTGGGAGGAATCCAAAGATCTCGGAGAAAACCATCGCAGAACGTACAAACTCCGTACAGACAGCGCCCGTAGTCGGGATCGAACCTGGATCTGCAAGTGCTGTAAGGCAGCAACTCTACCGCTGCGCCACCGTGCCGCCATGTTGCTGTCTACTAGTGAGAAAGATCCCCCTGTGGTTCACATTAAGTTTCTCCCCTCTTACCTTGAACCAATTCCCTCCGGGAAACGGGACCTCTGCCCACAAATTGCTGACAGCCTTCAAGCACCCGTCCTCCCTCTTTCCTCTCCCGCACCCCCGCTTACTTGCCCTGCCACACACTTCCCCCGGCCAGTCAACCAGGGATGAGTGGGTTAGCATATGATGAGCGTTTGACAGCACTGGGCCTGTACTCGCTGGAGTTTAGAAGGATGAGGGGGGGGGAACTCATTGAAACTTACAGAATAATGAAAGACATATTTATAGTGGATGTGGAGAGGATGTTTCCACTGGTGGGAGAGTCTAGGACCAGAGGGCACAGCCTCAGAATTAAAGGGCGCTCTTTTGGAAAGGAGGTGAGGAGTCAGAGGGTGGTGAATCTGTGGAATTCATTGTCACAGAGGGCTGTGGAGGCCAAGTCAGTGGATATATTTAAGGCAGAGATAGATAGATTCTTGGTTAGGGTTATGGGGAGAAGGCAGGAAAATGGGATTGGGAGGCAGAGATCAGCCATGATTGAATGACTCGATGGGCCGAATGGCCTAATTCTACCCCTATAACTTGTGAACTGGTGAACTACACACCAGGGAGAGTTTTACAGAAGCCTATCAACCTGCACTGGGGAAAATCACAGTGTGCCTTTACCCAACATGTTCCCCTCATGAGCCTGTCTTTGGGATGTGGGAGGAAACCGGAGCACGAGGTTGGCGGGGAGAACGTGCAAACTCCACACTAACAGCGCCGGAGGTCAGGATTGAATCCAGGTCTCTGGAGTTGAGAAGGGGCAGCCACGGTGGCACAGTTGCTGCCTTTTACAGCAGCGCCGGAGCCCCAGGTTCGATCCTGACTACGGGCGGTGTCTGTACGGAGTTTGCACGTTCTCCCCGCGACCCGCGTGGGTTTTCTTCAAGACCTCTGGTTTCCTCCCACACTCCAAAGACGTAGAGGTTTGTAGGTTAATGTGATAATTGGCCCCAGTGTGTGTGTGGGATAGTGTTAGTGCACGGTGATCGCTGGTCAGTACGGGCTCGGTGGGCCGAATGGCCTGTTTCCGCGCTGTATCTCTACACTACCGCTTTTGCCATTTTTACTTTACCAGTAGAGGAAGATGACACCAAATTAGTATTGAAGGGGGAAGAATGGGTGGGACCAGCTTAATATAACAGGAACATTCAGGGTTTTAACGTCTGTGAAAGCGGACAAATTAGCCCAGGCTGGACAAACAGATAAAGAGACACGAGATCGAAGAGAAATAAACAAATTATTTCATAATTAGTTCAGGAAACGGGATAAAGATTCATAGGTGTTTTTGTTTCTGGAAGGCAGTTTCTCCTGGGTCTTTTCATCCTGTATATTAACGATTTAAACTGGAACGCAAGTGGCATGCTAAAGAAGTTCGTGGACGACATATAAATTGCTCGTGTGTTAAACAGGAGAAGGGTAAGGTTTTTAACTTCACGAGGATGTGGACTGGTGGGTAGAAAAGTGGCAGATGGAATTTAGTCCGGAGATGGAATCATAGTCATAGAGTGATACAGTGTGGAAACAGGCCCTTCGGCCCAACTCGCCCACACTAGCCACACTAATGTCCCAGCTACACTAGTCCCACCTGCCCGCGCTCGGTTCATATCCCTCCAAACCTGTCCTATCCATGTACGTGTCGATGAAGGGAGATGGGAGAGAGAGAGAGAGAGAGAGAGAGAGAGAGAGAGAGAGAGAGAGTTGGTGTTAAGGAAAGGGGGAGGGGGAGAGACGGGGAGAATGAGAGGGAGAGAGATGAGGAGAGAGAGAGAGAGAGATAGAGAGAGAGAGTGTTAAGGAGAGGGAGAGGTGGAGGGAGAGGGACAGGGGAGAATGAGAGGGAGAGAGATGAGGAGAGAGAGAGAGAGAGTAAGAGAGAGAGAGAGAGAGAGAGTTAAGGAGAGGTGGAGGGAGAGGGACAGGGGGCGAATGAGAGGGAGGGAGATGAGGAGAGAGAGAGTGAAAGCAAGAAAGGAAGAGAGCAAGAGAGAGGTGAGGAGAATGCCAGTACGTGCCGTGAATCAGAGACGAGGTCAGAGCTGGGTGGCTATTGACTGATTCCATGTTGCTGTACATTTTAAAGGTCACTCATTGATCATGCCGGACTCGGACCTTCTGCTGCTGCTGTTGTGACCTGCTCCTTTGAGGGGTTCTGCTGCTCTCTTTCATTCCTGTCATCCCCTCGTTGACCGTTGGGAATGGACATTTCTGGGAGCCTTGTCTCATCTCCAGCTTTGCCAAACTGACACAGGCACGGAACACTCCAGAGGGCAGTGGCACAACCCCCGCCGTGACCTTTCCACGGATATGTTTGGGTCACATCACCACTTTGCACTGACCTTTATCTTAAGCTCTTAAACTCAACTTTTAAACATGTATCGAAGATCCAGTTTTGGCTGATAAAATATTTACCACCCTCCAAATTAAACTTATGTTTTCTCACATTCAGAATCTAATCTGCCGTTAATCTTTGAATTATTCTATCTATATTGATGAACGCTAACATGCCATCAAAACTTTAAATAAAACATTAAATACATAGACTGTTGGATGGTAATCATCTCCGATCCAGCACTAACAATCCGCCTTTATTCAATCCCTGCTTTAGAAGCTTGGGGTGTTCAGATAGGGGGTTTTTAACGTGATTCTTTGATGTTGTGTTCACCAAGGTGACAGAAGTCAACGAAGAATTCATCGCAGGAGTGAAGTTTGTCCCCGTGACTATGTCCATTTCCATTAGACAATAAAGAGCAGCGAAAGGCCTGGATAGAGTGGATGTGGAGAGGATGTTTCCACTAGTGGGAGAGTCTAGGACCAGAGGGCACAGCCTCAGAATTAAAGGATAGACAGACAGACAGACAGACAGACAGACAGATAGACAGATAGACAGATAGACAGATAGATAGATAGATAGATAGATAGATAGATAGATAGATAGATAGACCAGACAGACAGACAGACAGACAGACAGACAGACAGACAGACAGACAGACAGACAGACAGACAGACAGAAACTTTATTAATCCCCTCAGGGAAATTCAGAATGTTGCCATTTTCCATTTCGGAAGGAGATGAGGAGGGTGGTGAATCTGTGGAACTCATTGCCACACAAGGCTGTGGAGGTCAAGCCAGTGGATATTTTTAAGACGCAGATTAACAAATTTTTGAATAATACCGGGTGTCTGGGGTTATGGGGATAAGGCAGGAGAATGGGGTTGAGAGGGAAAGATAGATCAGCCATGATAGACTTGATGGGCCGAATGGCCTAATTCTGTTCCTGGAGCCTATGAAGACATGGGAGCAGAGACATGGGCCATTCAGCCTGAGCTAAAGGGAGAGGTTGGGCAGGCTGGGACTTTATTCCGTGGAGCACAGGAGAACGATGGGTGACCTTATAGATACACATTATGGACAAAGCCAATTAACCTACACTCCATCCGTAAATTGCCCCTGGTGTGCAGGGAGTGTTTGCCAAAGTGGGATAACACCGAAGGAGTGTGAACAGGTGATCGATGGTGGGTGTGGACTCGATGGGCCGAAGGGTCTGTTTCACTGTCGTATCTTTTAGTCTATTATCAGAAAGCTATGCCGGAGTGTTTTCATCATGTGCTAGCAGAGACTCAATGGGCCGAATGGCTCTCTTCAGACCCATGGTGTTGTACGAGCTCCACTCCACCAAACCCCACAATGCTGGTGATGTTGGCCTTGACTTCTGCTCCCTCACAGTTTTCCTGAACGTCACGGTGGCGCAGTGGGTAGAGTCCTTGCCTCACAGCACTTACAGCGTTCGATCCTGACTACGGGTGCTGCCTGTACGGAGTTTGCACGCTCTCCCCGTGACCTGCGTGGGTTTTCTCCGAGATCTTTGCTTTCGTCCCACACTCCAAAGTCGTACAGGTTTGTAGGTTAAAGGGCCGTTCCCACCAGCATGCGCCTGCATGCGGCAAGCGCGACCAAACCGGCAGTAGGGGCCCCGCGGAGGTCGGGTGAGTGGCGCAACGCGGCACAAAGTGAGGCAAACTTGGAGCGAAGTCTAAGGTAAGTTCGCCAGGACAGAGAGGGGCACACAGAGAGGGGCACAGAGGCGCACACACAGGGCCACGGAGCCACACACAGAGAGGGTCACGGAAGCACGATGTCGAGACGGTGTGTAAACGTCGAGGCGACTGCGAGCCGACAAGCCGTTGCCGCACGGAAGTTTTTGACATAGTCGGTTTTTCGGAGCCCCGCGCAGTGTCGTGACGAATTCGGGACGAACTCCGCACAATTCCGCACGGCTCCGATGATCGAAGTGGGACCGGCCCCACGACGCCGGATGGCTCAAGCGACCACGTTAGGTCGCGCTAATCGCATAGAGTTGCACGCTGGTGGGACAGGCCCTTAATTGTCTTGGTACAAATGTAAAATATTGCCCCTCACGTGTGTTAATGTGCGGGGATCGCTGGCCGGCGTGGACGAGAGTGCGTGTTTGCGCACTGTGTCTCTAGATGCAGATCTGTGGAAGCCAGGCGCAGATATTGATTGCCGTCTTTGTCAGCTTGAGGAGTGGCATTGATCAGGCCGGCAGCTTGTGGAACAGTGTGCAAGCCCTCCTGTCATCCCCTTGATGAATGCGAGCTGAATGAGCCTCAATGTAGTGAATGAACTTCATTAGAAAGAGTTTTGTTACCGATCACTGCGTGTCGCAGTTCAAAATAAAATTGTGATTGGCTGCCCAGCGTGCTCACGGCCGGCACGTATCGCCGCACCATTGACTTTACGTCGTTCCATAAAGGATTCAAAGATTAAAACACCAAGAACAGCTTCTCAAAATGGGACAGACCAAGCCACCTACTAATGACTGAAATGTATGGTTAAGATCCATCAAGTACCACACAACGCCGAGTCGTCAATATTAATCCACAACCATCGTATATCTCACTGTCAAGTCAATTGTCCAATATAACAATGCTACCTGAAGGGGTCTTTATTTCCCCATTATCTCTGGGGCCAGAGTTTCTGATGAAGATATCGGCATTGACACTCACTTGATTCACACTTTTTCACACAGAGAGTGGTGAATCTGTGGAATTAATTCTCTGCCACAGAAGGTAGTTGAGGCCAGTTCATTGGCTATATTTAAGAGGGATTTAGATGTGACCCTTGTGGCTAAAGGGATCAGGGGGTATGGAGAGAAGGCAGGTACGGGATACTGAGTTGGATGATCAGCCGTGATCATATTGAATGGCGGTGCAGGCTCGAAGGGCCGAATGGCCTCCTCCTGCACCTATTTTCTATGTTTCTATGTTTCACAAAATCTTAACCCCAAACAGCCTGGTTCCATCATCTAGAAGGATGAGTGGGGAACTTATTGAAACATATAAGGTTATTAAAGGCTTGGACAAGCTGGAGGCAAGAAACATGTTCCCAATGTTGGGGGAGTTCAGAACTTGGGGCCACACACAGTTTAAGAATAAGGGGTCGGCCATTTAGAACGGCGACGAGGAAACACTTTTTCTCACAGAGAGTGGTGAGTCTGTGGAATTCTCTGCCTCAGAGGGCGGTGGAGGCCGGTTCTCTGGATGCTTTCAAGAGAGAGCTAGATAGGGCTCTTAAAAATAGCGGAGTCAGGGGATATGGGGAGAAGGCAGGAACGGGGTACTGATTAGGACACACACACTACCCACACTAGGGACAATTTTACATTCTTACCCAGCCCATTAACCTGCAAGCCTGTACGTGTTTGGAGTGCGGGAGGAAACCAAAGATCTTGGAGAAAACCCAGGCGGTCACGGGGAGAAAGTTGGAAAATATTAAGAACTTTAGGTGTCCCTGCAGATGGGCCATGTAAAGGGCCTGTCCCACCAGCATGCCATTGCATGCGTCTAGCGAGACCAAACGGAAGAGGAGTTCGGGTTAAGTTTGCGGTAAGTACGCACTAAGTTACGTCATACTTACCAATCAGCTGGGCAGGAGGCGGGCCGACTGAATTTGGACGTCGCACGGCGTCAGGCGGTGACGTCATCACGCAACGCCACGCGCTAGGCGTACGCCGTCAGGACGCTGCATACACCCTCAATGCGCCTGCGTGCCAGCAGGCCGTTGGCGTGCGGAATTTTCGGACAGTGCAGGAATTCCGGAGCCCCGCGCGATATCGGGACCAGCCTCACACACCTACATACGCCTCCGCGGTTCGAAGTGGGACCGGTCCCGCACGGACGTATGCCTCAACGTTTGTTCGAGCTAGATGTATGCAGTCGCATGCTGGTGGGACAGGCCCTTAAGAAACACAATATTTTGACCACAACGTATATATCGGGCGGCACGGTGGCGCAGCGGTAGAGTTGCTGCCTCACAGCGCCAGAGACCCAGGATCGATCCTGACTGCGGGTGCAGTCTGTACGGAGTTTGCACGTTCTCCCCGTGACCTGCGTGGGTTTTCTCTGGGTGCTCCGGTTTCTTCCCACACTTCAAAGACGTACAGGTCTGTAGGTTAACTGGCTTATGTAAAGAGCCCCAGGATGGAATACCATGGAGTGAGGGATCGATGGCCAGCAAGGACTCGGTGGGCCGAAGGGCCTGTTTCCATGCAGTAACTAACTAAAAACTACTCGACGTTTTATCGTCAACACACTTGGATATATGACGCAGAATCATAGAAACATAATAACATAGAAAATAGGTGCAGGAGGAGGCCATTCAGCCCTTCGAACCAGCACCACCATTCATTGTGATCATGGCTGATCATCCACAATCAATAACCCGTGCCTGCCTTCTCCCCATATCCCTTGACGCCACTAGCCCCTAGAGCTCTATCTAACTCTCTCTTAAATCCATCCAGTGACTTGGCCTCCACTGCCCTCTGTGGCAGGGAATTCCACAAATTCACAACTCTCTGGGTGAAAATGTTTTTTCTCACCTCAGTCCTAAATGACCTCCCCTTTATTCTAAGACTGTGGCCCCTGGTTCTGGACTCGCCCAACATTGGGAACATTTTTCCTGCATCTAGCTTGTCCAGTCCTTGTATAATTTTATATGTTTCTATAAGACCCCCCCCATCCTTCTAAACTCCAGTGAATACAAGCCTAGTCTTTTCAATCTTTCCTCATATGACAGTCCCGCCATCCCAGGGATCAATCTCGTGAACCTATCGTTTAATTCAGCTAATAGAGTTTTGAACAGTTGTGGTCGCAAAGCTAAACAATGTGGCATCTCTTTAACCCAAAACCTCCCCACTTTAAAATAACCATTTTATTCCTTCTCCTGGTATGTGCTCAAACACACCTTGGGCAGCACGGTGGCGCAGCAGGAGAGTCCGCAGCTCCGGAGTCCCGGGTTCGATCCCGACTACGGGTGCTGTCTGTACGGAGTTTGCACGTTGACCCAATGACCTGCGTGGGTTATCTCAGAAATCTTGTAGGTTGATTGGTTTGGTATGAGTGTAAATTGTCGCTCGTGTGGGTAGAGGATAGTGTTAGTGTGCGGGGATCGCTGGTCGGGAAGGACTCGGTGGACCGAAGGGCCTGTTTCCGCGCTATATCTCTAAAATAAACGCAGGGACGCTAAACTATCCTAACTACCTTGAGTACGAGTCCCACAGCCAGAAAGGAAAGTGTTTCCGATCATTCTTCGCCTTGTTGAGCATATAAATCTGTAGTTGCAAATCTCAGTGTGAAAGTATGATGTTTAGCATCCTGCATGAGGTAAACCAATGAATTATTGATTCCTCATCTTCTCGAAAAATCATCTTATGAAAACATCTCCAGTTCGGGGACAGTCAATTAATAAACCTCTTCATTTCTTGTCGAAATTGATGAATCCTCTCCGTGTCAAATAAAACCATTTATCTCAGCTACGCCACCAGTTTCCCAGCTTATTCCAGGCACGTTAACGCTTTGTCTGCTGGTGATATCGTGGCTGGGCGGTGTGGTGGCGCAGCGGTAGAGTTCCTACTGCCGACAGCGCCAGAGACCCGGGTTCAATCCTGACCACACGTGCGGTCTTGACCCAAAATGTCAGTCTGAAGAAGGGTCTCGACCCGAAACGTCACCCATTCCATCTCTCCAGAGATGCTGCCTGACCCACTGAGTTAATCCAGCATTTTAGAAACATAGAAACATAGAAATTAGGTGCAGGAGTAGGCCATTCGGCCCTTCGAGCCTGCACCACCATTCAATATGATCATGGCTGATCATCCAACTCAGTATCCCGTACCTGCCTTCTCTCCATACCCCCTGATCCCTTTAGCCACAAGGGCCACATCTACCTCCCTCTTAAATATAGCCAATGAACTGGCCTCAACTACCTTCAGTGGTAGAGAATTCCACAGATTCACCATTCTCTGTGTGAAAAATGATTTTCTCATCTCGGTCCTAAAAGACTTCCCCCTTATCCTTATTTTGTGTCTATCTTCGGTGTAAACCAGCGTCGGCAGTTCTTTCCTACACATTTCCTTGATCATCAGTGCATTTTGCACCTGTTTCATTCATTAGTTATATGTACATTTTCATATCTCTCGTTTCCCACTCCCCTGACTCTCAGTCTAAAGAAGGGTCTCGACCAGACACGTTTCCAATTCCTTTTCCTCAGAAATGCTGCCTGACCCGTTGAGTTCCTCTAGCTTTGTGTCTTCGATGTAAACCAGCATCTGCAGTTCCTTCCTACACTGTAGATGAGTTGCTGAGTTAAGGGCCTGTCCCACTTACGTGTCCTTGGCACGCAATTTACGTGACCTCGTGGTCACGTTGGGCCGCGATGGTCCGGCGAAGGTCGGGCGCGATTACATGCGTACGCACAGCTGTCTGGAGCGCGTGACGTCATTTGAAGACGGACACAAAGCTGGAGTAACTCAGCGGGACCGGCAGCATCTCTGGAGAGAAGCAATGGGTGATGCTTCGTGTCGAGACTCTTCTTCAGTCCGAAGAAGGGTCTTGACCTGAAATGTCTGGCCCAATGTGAATTGTGTGCAGATAGACAAACGTTAGCCTTGACGTCACGTTCAGCATGTCCACTTCCTATGCTGCATTGTCCCATGTTCTATGTCTGATGAAAGAACTTCATTAAATTAGATGTCCAGATTGAACTGAAAAAGTTTTTTGATTCAGACTCTCTTTCTTGCGCTAAGCTGTCATTTTGTTTGACGGATTTGAAGATGAGGATTTCATCAGATATCAGAGCCAATTCCATTCCACCCTCTCGCTCCGTATGGATGTACCTCATGAAGGTTGACTTCAAAGTATCTCTCGTTTGGCACCTTCAAGTTGACCCCGATACATCACATTCTGAAACTAATACGATATCATTTCAGATTAGTTTCTGTATTGATGAATGAATTGAGTAATTGATTTAAGATCATAAAGGGAATTTATAAATTAATTTTGAATTAATTGACTTCATCGCCATTCAATGTTGGCAACATCAAGGCTCAGGGATGCATGCTTCATACCTTCTAAATGCAGCAGATGCTGCCCAACTGCTTCCTTTGATTAAACAACCAGATGTCCTCAACCTATATTTTGCTTCACTATTGGTTTCTTGTTTAATTAAATTGGATTCGCACCAGATTTCCCCTTCAAATTGTCTTGCGCTGATATTTCAAAGCTAACTTTTAGTTCCAAAGAGTTGTCACTTTCACTGTGCCCCTGGGTGTGGAAGAGACACTATCCTCCAAAGCTGCCAATATCTTCATTGACCACCTGGCTGGCATAGAACAGAAGACTGGCCATTAAGTGAAGATGATTCCATCCAGCCAATGTTCCCCCTGCTATTAGGTTGCTAGGAATAGCAACTTACTCCAACGCACAATTTCATTCCTCCAAGTTCCTGAGATAGATGGACATTCGCCCCACCTTAAACCATCCAGCTAGCATAGTTCCATCTCCCACCATCCCAGGTCCCAACACCTTTCCAAAACATTCCCAGTGAATGTAGACAATAGACAACACACAATAGGTGCAGGAGTAGGCCATTCAGCCCTTCGAGCCAGCACCGCCTTTCAAGTCAAGTCAAGTCAAGAGAGTCTATTGTTTGAAGATGGGTTTCGGCCTGAAACGTCGCCTATCTCCTTCGCTCCATAGATGCTGCTGCACCCGCTGAGTTTCTCCAGCTTTTTGTGTAACCCTCGATTCTCCAGCATCTGCAGTTCCTTCTTTAACACAAGAAACTACAGTTTATTGTCATGTGTCCCAGATAGGACAATGAAATTCTTGCTTGCTGCAGCACAACAGAGTATTGTAAACAAAATTACTGAACAGTTCAGTTCATTCAATGTGATCATGGCTGATCATCCCCAATCAGTACCCCATTCCTGCCTTCTCCCCATATCCCCTGACTCCGCTATTTTTAAGAGCCCTATCTAGCTCTCTCTTGAAAGCATCCAGAGAACCAGAGGTAGAAACAAGGTACTGCAGGAGCTGGTTTACCAAGGAAAGGCACAAATCTTGGTGTTTACCTCGGCGGGTCAGGCAGCATCTCTGGAGAACATGGCTAGGTGACGTTTCTTCAGAGACTGCAGAAGGGTCCCAACCCGAAGCATCACCTATCCATGTTCTGCAGAGATGCTGCCTGGCCCGCCAAGATTTGTGTCCTTTTGTTTATTTACCAACATCTGTAGTTCTTTGTTTCTCCTTTCACTTGTCATTGCCTCACCAAGGCTTCAAGTCCACCCTGAGAGACTCACGATCACTGAAGAAGAGTCCTCACCCAAAACGTCACCTATCCATATTCTCCAGGGATGCTGCCTGACCCAGCACTTTGCACTTTTCATTTCCAATGAAAGGTTTGATCCCATTCTGTCTATGAGGAGAAATGTATTCTTATTAGTACTGGACGTAGACTTTCACCAAATCTTTGCCATTCTTTTCCCAATTACTATTTTAAATGACCACTCATGATGTTCACAGGTGGTGGCAGAGTGGTGGAGCTGGTAGAGATGCTGCCTCGCAGCTCAGAGACCAGGGTTCGATCCTGACTACGAGTGCTGTCTGTGCAGAGTTTGCATGTTCCTCCTGTGACCGCGTGGGTTTTCTCCGAGATCTTTGGTTTCTTCCCACACTCCAAAGATGTACAAGGCTTGTATGTTAATAGGCTTGGTATTAATGTTAAAATTGGTCCTAGTGGGTGTAGGATAGTGTTAATATGCGGGGATCGCTGGTCGGCGCGGACTCGGTGGGCAGAAGGACCCTTTTCCATGCTAAAACTAAAACTAAATTGACCATAGGTAGGCAAAAGTCTGGAGAAACTCAGCGGGTGAGGCAGCATCTATGGAGCGAAGGAAATAGGCAACGTTTCGAGTCTGAGGAAAAGTTTCGGCCTGAAACCTTGCCTAGTTCCTTCGCTCCATAGATGCTGCCGCACCCGCTGAGTTTCTCCAGCACTTTTGTCTACCTTCGATTTTCCAGCATCTGCAGTTCCTTCTTAAACTAAATTGACCATGCTTTATTCTTGTAAGAGTGTGTTTGCTTCCTCTGCAGCCAAGGAGGACAGGCTGCGGAGCTGTTTGTCCTGCCCAGTAATTACAACTCGGCCAGCATCATCTAGCAGATTATCTGGTCATTATCTCGTCTCTCTTCATGGCAAATTATTGTGGGCAGATTGTCTGAATAATTTCCTACATTACAAAGTGACTGTAATTTAAAATTAATTCCAATCTTGTGAAACACTTTGGAGTTTCCTGTGTGGAAGTTGTCACGTACCGACACATTTAACTCTTTTTCCTCCTCCTTCATTCATTTGCTTCTTATTTCTTCCTTTGTTCATTTTCTCTCTCCCTTTCTCCCTTCACTCCTTTCTCATTCCTCTCTTCCAGCTCACTCCACTCTCACACTCACCTCCAGATTCAGGGACAGTTTCTTCCCAGCTGTTATCAGGCAACTGAACCATCCTACCACAACCAGAGACCGGTGCTGAACTACTATCTACCTCATTGGTGACCCTCGGACTATTCTTGATTTTGCTGGCTTTACCTTGCACTAAACGTTATTCCCTTATCATGTATCTATACACTGTAAACGGCTCGATTGTAATCATGTATTGTCTTTCCGCTGACTGGTTAGCGCGCAACAAAAGCTTTTCATGTACCTCAGTACACGTGACAATAAACTGAACAATAAGCAATGGCGTTGAATCAAGACTGCTACACCTTAGTTCAGTTTATTAGTTTATTGTCATGTGTACTGAGGTATTAGAACCTGCATCAGGGGTTATGGGGAGAAGGCAGGAGAATGGGGTTGAGAGGAAAAGATAGATCAGCCATAATTAAATGGCCGAGTAGACTTGATGGACCGAATGGCCTTATTCTGCACCCAGAACTTATTAACTTATGAACGTATAAAAGCTTTTGTTGCGTGCTAACCAGTCAACGCAAAGACAATGCATGATTACAATCAAGCCATCCATTATTAAACTCTCATCATTTTAAACATCTTTATAACAGATTTTGGTTATAGTGGACAGTCGACCGACCTACCTTGGTTGAGCTTCTGATACAACCTCCCTGGTTGTTTCCATCGTGCAGTTGCACCATTAACCATTGATCCATTGACCATTGACCCATTAACCATTAACCATTAACAATTGACCATTAACCATTGATCCATTGACCATTGATCCATTAACCATTGATCCATTGACCATTGATCCATTAACCATTGATCCATTGACCATTGATCCATCAACCATTGACCATTGACCCATTAACCATTGACCATAGACCAGATTCTACCACTCATCAGCACACAAAGGACAATTTACCATGCCAATTAGCTCACCAATCCGGAGAAAACTCACAGGGTCAGGAGAACGTGCAAGCTCCATATAAACAGCAGCGGAGGTCAGGATCAAAGCCAGGGTGCATGAGCTGTAAGGATGCGGTCCGAACACCCTACATTTCGCACACATGCCTTCCAATTGCACTCGACTCTCCCCTGTCTGCCGGTCATTTGCAAAACTCCCAGAAGATGTTTAAGAACCGCTGAAAGCTGAGGCAGGCAAATTAAAACTGCTTTATTATCTCCTAAAATGTCGCACAAACCCTTGAAGTGGAGTTTTATTCCACGATTCTGTTGTAATCAAAATCAGACTGACAGCTGCCATGAGCAAAACCAGAGTTAATGATCAGCTTTTGATTGCGTTGGTGGAGAGAGAGAATAATGTTGCCCAGGGCACTTTGTTTTGGAATAGAACCACCAGCAACAACTTGAACACTTAACATCACACCTGAAAAATAAAATCAATAATAAAATCACTAATTGGCCAGTGCTTCATCAGCATACAGCAATTAGGAAATCTCTTTGTTTGAATACAGGAAATTATTGAGCGATTTGATAAAAGCATTTAATGTTATTGATTTAATACAGAGGACAGGAGAAAGATTTTTCTACCTCATGTTGTGCTCATCATTTCGAGAAAACGTACTGGTATTATTTGCTTTTTCTTTACTTATCTAAGTTTAGATATAATGCAAAAGCAGGCCATTCGGCCCACCTAGCCCGCCCTGACCAGCGATCCCCGTACATTAGCACCATTCTACACACACTAGGGACAGTTTTACAGTGTTAAGGGCCTGTCCTACAAGCATGCAACTCTATGCGATGAACGCGATCAAACTAGAAGCGGGGGCCGCGCAGAGGGCGGGTGAGTGGCGCAACGCGCGCAAAGTGAGGCGAACTTGGAGCGAAGTCTTAAAGGTAAGTTCGCCAGGACAGAGAGGGGCACACAGAGAGGGGCACAGAGGCACACACACACAGAGGGCCACGGAGCCACACACAGAGAGGGTCATGGAGGCACCTACAGATAGGTTCACGGAGGCACGACGTCGAGGCGGTGTGTAATGCGTTGAGGCGACTGCGAGCCGACAAACCGTTGCCGCGCGGAATTTTTGAACATTGTCAGTTTTTCGGAGCCCCGTGCGATGTCGGGACGAACTCCGCACAATTCCGCACGGCTCCGGCGGTCGAAGTGGGACCGGCCCCGCGACGCCGGACGGCTCAAGCGACCACGTTAGGTCGCGCTAATCGCATAGAGTTGCATGCTTGTAGGACAGGCCCTTTACTGAAGACAATTAACCTACAAGCCCGCACGTCTTTGGAAACCGGAACACCCAAAGAAAACACACGCCGTCACGGGGAGAACGTACAAACTCTATACGGGCAGCACCCGTAGTCGGGATTGAACCGGCAAGCGGTGTAAAGGCAGCAACTCTACCGCTGCCCAATTTGCCCAGGCTGTACTGGCAACATCTTCCAAGCCCGTGATTTCTCCCACCATCTCCTGCAGTTTCTCTCCCACCCTGACTTGGAAAGATATCACCAGTCCTTCATTGTTACTGGGTCTAAATGCTTGAAGTCCCCTCCGGTGCTGTTGGAAGCAGCCATGTAGCTTTAGGTATAGTGTTGGCGCGGGTACCGAGGTACAGTGAAAAGGGCAGCGGTCGAGTTGCTGCCTCAAAGCGCCAGAGACCCAGGTTCGATCCTGACCTCGGCTGCTGTCTGTGCGGAGTTTGCACGTTCTCCCCGTGACCACAGGGAGAAGATTTCTCCGAGATCTTTGGCTTTCCTCTCACACTCCAAAGACGTACAGGCTTGTAGGTTACTTGACTTGGTGTATGTGTAAATGTTCCCCAGTGTGTGTAGGATAGTGTTAGTGTGCGGGGATCGCTGGTCGACGCGGACTCGGTGGGCCGAAGGGCCTGTTTCCACGCTGTATCTCTGAAGTAAACTAAATTAGAATAAGGATGAGGCAAGAAACTGGAGAGCAGTTCTGAATAACTATCTACCTCATTGGTGACCCTCGGACTATCCTTGATGGAACCTTATTGGTTTTGCCTTGTAATACCCTTATATAATACCCTTGCAATATTCCCTAATACACTGTAAATGGCTCGATTGTAATCGTGTGTTGTCTTCCCGCTGACTGGTTAGCACGCAACAAAAGCTTTTCACTGTACCCCGTTACACGTGACAATTAACTAAACTCAAGTGAATTCAATTTGACCGAATTCCATTGAGATCCGAATTTATTCGGATCCGTGTCGTTAAAGCCCCAGGAAATAATAATTAGAATAAAGAAACAGCAGGTGCCATATAAAGCATGTCTTGTGATGCTCTGTTAAGCCTTTGGTGTGTTCATTCATTGCCAGTCTTCATTGTGTTCATTCGGAAGTTTTTAAGCAAAACCTATTTGTGGGAAATGATTGCTTTATAAAACCGGGCAAACTCAGCCTCTGGAGCTGTGCGATCTCTACTCCAGGAGTGGCCACAGTCTACCGAGCATTGAACCGCCTTAAGCTCACATCATTTGGCCATTGGGCAGATGGGGCAACCTGATATCCCATTGAGCATGTATCCATAAGGACATTTGGGGCAGTCACGTTGGAGCAGCGGTAGAGTTGCTGCCTTACAGCGCTTGCAGCGCCAGAGACCCAGGTTCAATCCCGACCACGGGTACTGTCTGTACGGAGTTTGTACGTTCTCCCCGTGACCTGCGTTGGTTTTCTCTGACACTGACCCACACTGGGAACAATTTACAATTACACCAAGCCAATTAATTTACAAACTTCAGGAGAGAGCTAGATAGGGCTCTTAAAGATAGCGGAGTCAGGGGATATGGGGAGAATGCAGGAACGGGGTACTGATTGGGGATGATCAGCCATGATCACATTGAATGGCAGTGCTGGCTCGAAGGGCCGAATGGCCTACTCCTGCACCTATAGCCTATTGTCTAAACCTGTACGCCTTTGGGAGTGTGGGAACACTCAGAAAAAACCCATGCAGGTGAAGGGGAGAACGTGCAAACTCCGTAGAGACAGCAACCGAGGTCAGGATCGAGCCGGACACCTGAATTTCTGGCGCTATAAGGCAGCAACTGTACGCTGGGGCACGGCAGATAATTGGTTCCTGACTGACCTCTCTTCTCCACTTTCCATTGTCTCTTGGCCGCTTTGAAAGCCGGGTGAAAAGTTTTCTTTGACTTCCCTTGTGTCTGACGTCCTCACTAGGGAACACCCCGTCCCCTAAGGTACGAGTCTTTCACCATCAAAACCAATCTGACAGAATTAGTCTTGACAACTATATTCATACCCTTGAATCTTTCAAAGCCTCTTTTGTGAAGACCTCCGTCCCAACCTCCTTTTTTTTTCCTTTTACTTCTAATTAAATTCCTGATTCCTGGAACCACCCTCTCGGTCACCCCTCTCAAGGGTAGTGGTTGATGTGGAGATGGCAGCATTGTAGGTTAGAGCTGCTGCCTCGCAGTGCCAGACGCGCGCCTGGTGAAATCCCACACAAGTCACGGGTTGAACGGACAAACTCCATACAGACAGCACCCGGAGTCGGGATCGAACCTGGGTCTCTGATGCGGGTTCACATCCACCGAGGGGTTGAAGATTGCAACCTTCACGTGGTCCGCCCTGTTTCGACTAATGCAATCAACTCAACATGCACAAACGGAAGATCAAATCGAACAAGTTGTCCAACAACTTTAGGCTGTGCACGCCACACGTAAGAAACATAGAAACATAGAAAATAGGTGCAGGAGTAGAGGTCATTCGGCCCTTCGAGCCTGCGCCGCCATTCAATATGATCATGGCTGATCATCCAACTCAGTATCCCGTACCTGCCTTCTCTCCATACCCCCTGATCCCTTTAGCCACAAGGGCCACATCTAACTCCCTCTTAAATATAGCTTAAATATATTCTTAAAGAAGAAGACATCCACTGAGTTACTCCAGTATTATTTTTTAGAAGCATGCATACAAATAGTAGTAAGCGGCAATTTAATTACAGATTTCTTAGCTTCAATTAAAACATTTTTTTTTTTAAGAATAAAGATAAAGAGAGAAAAAGACTAGAGAAACTATAAACTAATAGAGAGAAAAAGAAGACGAAATAAGAAATTACAAATAACAAGATTGTGGAGATATTAAGTATAATTATTCATCCAATCCCAAACTCAAGTTTCAACCCTGATTTTGTGTTAAATACTCCAGTATTTTGAATGAATCCGTTTATTGGCCAAGTATTCACATACAAGCAATTTGCCTTGCTGCTCCGCCCGGCCGCAAGTGACAACAACGACATACAGTGACAGTTAGGAATGACACACAAAACATTAAACATTAATAAATTATTTTGTGTCTATCTTCGGTTTAAACCAGCATCTGCAGTTCCTTCCTACACAAGCCAGCTGTGGAATGTACAGCACTATTGTAAAACTGGTTGGGATTTATTTGTCAATCATTGTAAGGTTCCATTGAACCAGTTGAAAATAAACAGTGCAATAATTCTGATCAGCAAATTTCACATCTGAATGGATAACCTGCTTCTCCGCCATTCCTGTCGTTGCCGTTTCTACACAGGTGTTAATTTGTTCAGCGTGAACTTCATCGATTAGAACTTTAACTGCAAGAACACAATTCTCTCTGGGGAAAGTCGTTTGATTTATAATTTACTGTCTGCTGAGAGGCTTATAAAATGCCTTTGGAAAGCAGAAAATTGTTCTAAACAGATCTCTAAAGTGTTTAAATATTTGTTCTGCGGATGAAGCGGCCTTTTTCCAATGGCGACGTTCAACGCCCTACGTCCTCCTATTAGCAATGTTACAAAATTTTGAGATTTAAAAAATCAAGTCTGCAATTTATCCCATCAGATAAAGCATAAAAATAAATTTAATTTGACACCTAATTCACTTTCATATCTTCAGTATTAAAAAAGTTATGGCCATTTTCATACTCGGAAATTAGCATCTTGCTCCCTATTGCTTTTCCATTGACTTAACACAAAAGCTGTGATCGAGGACAGTCAAACATAACTTTCTTAAAAATGAAGAGAACTCAATGAAATTTTCAGTTTTCAAATATGAAACAATATTACTTGGATGACCTGAAATTATAACATATAATTAGTTAGTTACCTAATTGTAGCTAATTACAAAATTCAATTACTAGATCTAAACATCTATCCATTTCTTAAGAAAAGATAAACTTTTTTAAATTGCCTAAGTGTCCAAATACCATTCACACAATAATTCACAATATAACATGATTTTTAAATATCATTTTCATGAATTTATAGGCCAAATGGAAGGAATTTAGTGTTTAATTCCTGTAAATTAATGGCCATTTAAATCAACTAGCGAGTGGGTTTTAGTGGAATGCGGTGGATTAGAACGTTGCGGTTTGCGGTGAAGTCGGGAGGAAAAACACTGCCGGTTCATACTTTTTTTTTGTTCCCATTTTGCAGCATGAAAATGTGATTAAAGCCTTCCTAAAAACCAAGTTTTAATGTACAAGTAAACTGTGCACTTTATTTTCTCCCCTACGTTAGGTCCGTTCCGCTGTCACCATTCAGAGCTTTAGAAGATGATTTTTAAACCACTCTAGTTAATAAATAATCTAGCGTAGTTTAAAAATACCTTTATGAATGAAATGTCGGAGCGATTTTTCTCCAGCAACGAAATCCCCTGACATGGATCGAATTGCCCTGTCTGTAGATAAACGGCACTTCAAGCCCGCCCCCCTCTGAAAGGCGCCAAAGTCACACACACGGGGAGCGGCAGAACTACAGCGCTGCTCAAGGTAGGTATTGTAACATACCTCGTACAAGCTGGGGTGGCACAGCGGTAGAGTTGCTGCCTTACAGCACCAGAGATCGGGGTTCGATCCCGACTACAGGCGCTGTCTGTACGGAGTTTGTACGTTCTCCCCGTGACCTGCGTGGGTTTTCACCGGGTGATCCGGTTTCCTCCCACACTCCAAAGACATACAGGTTTGTAGGTTAATTGGCTTCAGTAAATGTTCCCTCGTGTGTGTGGGATAGAACACTGAAGGGAATGCTGTGTGGGCCGAAGGGCCTCTCTCTCTCTCTCTCTCTGCTTTTCTTACAAACATACCTTTGCCCACTTGCCAAACTTGACTCTTGAGCTTCAATGTCAAGTTGTGTCTGGCGACAGTCATGGAGTATTTGTGGACATTTGGCCACATTGAGGGCTCTATAGAAATGTAATAAGATGTTGTCGTTGCACCTCCCTATCAGCAGGTAAGTTATGCCTTGTTGTGAAGATAGTAGCCAGTCTACTTTCAGTTTCAGTTTAGTTTATGGTCATGTGTACCGAGGTACAGTGAAAAGCTTTTGTTGCGTGCTAACCAGTCAGCGGAAAGACAATACATGATTACAATCCAGCCATTTACAGATACATGATGAGGGAATAACATTTAGTGCAGGGTAAAGCCAGCAAAGTCCAATCAAGGATAGTCCAAGGGTCACCAATGAGGTAGATAATAGTTCAGCACTGGTCTCTGGTTGTGGCAGGATGGTTCAGTTGCCTGATAACAGCTGGGAAGAAACTGTCCCTGAATCTGGAGCTGTGCGTTTTCACACTTCTGTACGTTTTGCCCGATGGGAGAGGGGAGAAGAGGTAGAGGCCAGGGTGAGACTGGTCCTTGATGATGCAGCTGGCCTTGATTATGCCGAGGCAGCGTGAGGTGCAGATGGAGTCAATAGAAGGGAGGTTGGTTTGTGCGATGGTCTGGGCTGCGTCCACAATTCGCTGCAGTCCGCACAATTTGCTTGCTCGGTTCCTGCAAAGAGCTAATTTGATCGATGGGTCTGTCACAGGAGGAAACGTTTGACATTGAGCCAGCTTTGAATCAGTGTGAGTGATATACGCCTGGTCTCTCTTCTCATAAACTCGGATTTCAAAGGATTCAGAGGAGTGTGAGCCAATCTCGTAGTTTAAGTCTCTGGTGAATTTTGACCTGTTACAGGTAGTTGAAGGTTAGAAGCTGGAGATGGCCTCTAACACATATAATATTCCATAAAACTTTCCTCCGAGACCCTTGCTCCAAGTTACAATTGGGAAAGTTCTGAACATTCATTACTTTTCAAACTAGCCCTTTTGAGGGATCAACAGATTAATTACCACAGACTGGTAACATTTAATGTTTAGGTTTCCTTTCCCAGTTTAACTCCAGTTGTTATTGTGAATGTACGTCTTTCACTGAGCTGCCTCGGCAAGGCCCGCAGCATAATCACAGACGAGTCGCACCCTGGCCACTCTCTCTTCTCCCCTCTCCTATCACGGAAGTGAAATCGCTCACCTCCAGATTCAGGGACTGTTTCTTCCCGGCGGTTATCAGGCAGCTGAATCATCCCACCACAACCAGAGAGTGGTCCTCAACCGCTGTCTACCTCATTGGTCACCCCCAGGCTATCCTTGATAGCTGGCTTTACCTTGCACTAACCAGGGAGGGTCTTGACCCGAAACGTCACCCATTCCCAAAAATGTTCCCAATGTTGGGCGAGTCCAGAACCAGGGGCCACAGTCTTAGAATAAAGGGGAGGTCATTTAAGACTGAGGTGAGAAAAAACTTTTTCACCCAGAGAGTTGTGAATTTGTGGAATTCCCTGCCACAGAGGGCAGTGGAGGCCAAATCACTGGATGGATTTAAGAGAGAGTTAGATAGAGCTTTAGGGGCTAGTGGAGTCAAGGGATATGGGGAGAAGGCAGGCACGGGTTATTGATTGGGGTCTGTGTGTTTTTGTGTGTATTTTTGTGTGTGTGTGTGTGTGTGTGTGTGTGTGTGTGTGTGTGTGTGTGTGTGTGTGTGTGTGTGTGTGTGTGTGTGTGTGTGTTTGTGTGTGTGTGTGTGTGTGTGTGTGTGTGTGTGTGTGTGTGTGTGTTTGTGTGTGTGTGTGTGTGTGTGTGTGTGTGTGTGTGTGTGTGTGTGTGTGTGTGTGTGTGTGTGTGTATTTGTGTATTTGTGTATGTGTGTGGATTTTTAAAATATAAATTGAATAAATGTATATACACACATATACTGAATTATTTTCATTTATTACATTGTTTACAGTGCACTATGTTTACACATTCTGTTGTGCTGCTGCAAGTAAGAATTTCATTGTTCTATCTGGGACACAAGACAATAAAACATTCTTGACTCTTGACACAAGGAAGTGGGGATGCTGGAACTTGAGCAACACACTGTGTGCCATTGCGGTCGGAAGGGCCTGTTCTTGTGCTGTCCTGCTCCATGTTCCATGTGAATATGTCTTTGACTTGCTATTAGTGCAGGAGACGGTCACTTCACCTCTTCCTTGATCTCATTCTGGCAGTTTCAATGATTGCCAATTAACACCACGTTCATCTATTGCTTGCCAGGGACTTTATTCTGCATCAAATCCATTTAATATTCCCCTCTAGAACAGTCCAGCCCCCGACAGGCCCATCCGCTCACCGGATCCGCAGCAACAACCGTTCAACCATACACTGGTTCTATCCTACACACTGGAGACAATCTACAGAAGCCAACTAGCCTACAAACCTGCACCTCTTTGGGGTGTGGCAGGAAACCTGAGAACCCGGAGAAAACCCACGCGATCACGGGGAGAACGTACAAACTCCGTACAGGCAGCTCCCGTAGTCAGGATCAAACCCGGGTCTCTGGCGCTTTGAGCCACCAACTCTAACACTGCACCGCTGTGCCATCATTTATGCTCTGGGGAAAAGGTTCTGACTGTCTAAGAGTATTCGCTGGTCCGGTGTATCGGGATCTTTGCCCCGTGTATGACCTGCGCTGTCCAAGTCCTGGGTTCTGAAGACAGCGGAGTCAGGGGATATGGGGAGGAGGCAGGAACGGGGTACTGATTGGGGATGATTAGCCTGGATCACATTGAATGGCGGTGCTGGCTCGAAGGGCCGAATGGCCTCTACTCCTGCACCTATTGACTATAGTCTATTGACATTTAATTTCACTTCTCCTGAACACTGCACCTGACGGGATCTGAGAACTAAAATAACTTTAATCCCCAGAGTTGGCTCCGCTTAGCACATTAACATTAAAGAACCATTAATAAAAATCGAAGCCCTGATTACGACTGTAACCAAGGGAGATCGAAGCAACCGGGTAAGATTCGGCAAATCGTTTCCTCCCAATTTTCTGAACGTATTAACAGCAGAGGATTAATTACAAATGAGACTATTTTCCCCCTGAATCCCTGTGCAGATTAATATCGGCAGAATGTTACACATGGACAAACGCAATTAATAAAACAGACGCACACTTTAGCACAGCGAAGGGCAGCTAGTTATACATTTATAGTATAATTTTGTCAGTAAACCACAGATTGTGCCCGAAACACAAACAATCATTTTAATTCTGAAGAGTGCCCATTGTGAATGTTCTTGGTGGAGGAAGCAAATCCTCACCAGGGCAAGTGGCAGATTCGAGGAGGCTTCATTCATGCAATATCAGTCTTAGAGAGATACAGCATGGAAACAGGCACCTCGGCCCAACTTGCCCACCCCGACCAACATGTCCCATCTACTCTTACCCCCACCTGCTTATGTTTGGCCAATATCCCTCCAAACCAATCCTATCCTGTCTAAAGGTAGACAAAAGTGCTGGATTCAAGATTCAAGTGAGTTTATTGTCATGTGTCCCAGATAGGACAATGAAATTCTTGCTTTGCTTCAGCACAACAGAACATAGTAGGCATTGACTACAGAACAGATCAGTGTGTCCATGATATACGTAAATACACACATGAATAACTAAGCTGATAAAGTGCAAATAAAGTAAAAGTGCTGGAGAAACTCAGCGGGTGCGGCAGCGTCTATGGAGCGAAGGAAATAGGCAACGATTCGGGCCGAAACCCTTCTCAATGTTTCTTAGTCTAGTTTAGTTTAATTTAGTTTGGAGATACAGCATGGAAACAGGCCCTTCGGCCCACCATGTCCGCCACGACCAGCGACCACACTATCCTACATAGGCTAGAGTCTCCGGCACTGTAGGACAGCAACTCTACCGCTGCGCCATCGTGTTAGTCATTAATTGATTCAAATTGCAGCCCAATGGATGAACCATATTCTTAGAAAATTGGAGAAACATTTCGGGGGAAGCAGGCCGAAAATTACAATCTCAATGGCAGCAATCGAAGGGCCGAATGGCCTACTCCTGCGCCTATTGCCCATTGTCTATTGTCTATAACTGACAGCATTGCAAGTATGCCATTTGGGCATTGCAGTGCTCACTGGTGCTGAGATCACTGAGACTGGAAGAATGACCTTCCTTGCGTTCGTTTGAATCCTGAACCGAGGATACGCGAATACTCAAGTTGGCTCGGCCACGAGAGGTCGTTTAACAGGGGCCGTCCCCAGGGGCTGGGGCGGTGAGGGTGGATCTGTGCGGGCTCATTTCCCTGGGTTATTATTCAAGTGAGCTTATTCATGAGGAATTATCTCAGAGGGTCAGGCATACAGAGAGGGGTCGTTAGACAGGGGGCAACGGTCTAGGTGACCCCTGCGTCGGAGAAGGGAGTTCAGCGGTGTGCTGATTCCACGCATTCTATCTGCATAATGTTACGACACCACAAAGTCATCCTCCTGTCCTGTTCATCTGTTGTAAAAGGCATTCTGTTATAATGGACTCAGTTACACTGGCCAGTAAAATACAAGACAATAGACTAATCCTTGAAATAATTGCTCGCAGTTTAGTAGACAATAGACAATAGGTGCAGGAGGAGGCCATTCGGCCCTTCCAGCCAGTACCACCATTCAATGTGATCATGGCTGATCATCCCCAATCAGTACCCCGTTCCTGCCTTCTCCCCATATCCCCTGACTCCGCTATCTTTAAGAGCCCTATCTAGCTCTCTCTTGAAAGTATCCAGAGAACCGGCCTCCACCGCCCTCTGAGGCAGAGAATTCCACAGACTCACCACTCTCTGTGAGACAAAGTGTTTCCTCGTCTCCGTTCTAAATGGCTTACTCCTTATTCTTAAACTGTGGCCCCTGGTTCTGGACTCCCCCAACATCGAGAACATGTTTCCTGCCTCTAGCGTGTCCAAACGCTTAACAATCTTATATGTTTCAATGAGATCCCCTCTCATCCTTCTAAACTCCAGAGTGTACAAGCCCAGCTGCTCCATTCTCTCAGCATATGACAGTCCCGCCATCCCGGGAATTAACCTTGTATAACCTTTTATAGTTAAGTATAAAATAAAATAACATTAAGTGTTAAATATAGTAAGGTGGTTACTGCATTGAGGTCATTGGCTTTGGCATTTTGTCACGTGCCCCACATGGTCGTTAGACGTAGATTTCTAACGCGGCACGGTGGCGCAGCGGTGGAGCTGCTGTCTTACAAAGGCGCGGGTACGATCCGAACTTGGTGCTTGTCTGTACGGAGTTTGTACGTTCTCCCCGTGGGATTTCTCTGAGATCTCCGGTTTCCTACCACACTCCAAACACGTGCAGTTTGTAGGTTCAATGTATGTATATTCAGTAAAAATGGTGAATTGGTTCCTGGTGTGTGTGGGTGCAGGCTTGATGGGGTGAAGGATCTCTAAACGAAACTAAATAATGCAAAGAATGAAAGGGCATATCTGCATTGGGATCATCTATATCCTTGCCATGGCAGCTCAATGGTACGTTTATCCAAACACTACTTCAAAACCCTTATAAAAGTCCCCTTCATGAACTGCCGTGAATCGAAGCAATGGCCAAGAAAGCACACCAACACTTCTACTCCATTAGAAGGCTTATGGCCGTGTCCCACAGTACGAGTTCATTCCAAGAGCTCTCCCAAGTTTGCCCTGATTCAAATTCGGAGATTTACGGTAATGGCCGCTCGTCGGTACTCGGGGCTCTCGTGGACATTTTCCAACATGTTGAAAAATCTTCACGAGTCTTCCCGTGCTTACCTGCCATTAGCGAGTCTTCCCGAGTACCTGCCGTTAGCGTTACGAGCCGCTAAGAGACGTCCCCGAGCTCCGACGTACCCGCTACGTTCATTCTCCGTGCTCACCACGAGTTTGATTTTTTTTAACTCGGGAGAGCTCTTGGAATGAACTCGTACAGTGGGACAGGGCCATTAGGAAGTTTGGCAAGTCCCAACAACCCTCACCAACCTCTACAGATGCACCATAGAAAGCATTTTATCGGGATGCATCACAGCCTGGTTTGGGAACAGCTCCATCCAAGACCGCAAGAAATTGCTGAGAATTGTGGACGCAGCCCAGACCCTCACACAAACCAACCTCCCTTCCATTGACTCCATCTACACTTCATGCTACTTCAGCAAGTTCACCAGCAAGACCAAGGACCAGTCTCACCCTGATCATTCCTTCTAATCCCCTCTCCCAACAGGCATGAGGTACAGAAGTGTTAAAAATGCACAGCTCCAAATTCAGGGACAATTTCTTCCCAGCTGTTATCAGGCAACTGAACCACCTAGAGAGAGGTCAATACCTCCCATCCACCTCATTGGAGAACATCAAATTATCTTAAATCACTTTACTGGACGTACTAAACATTAGGTAGACAAACGTGCTGGAGAAACTCAGCGGGTGCGGAAGCATCTATGCAGCGAAGGAAATAGGCAACGTTTTGGGCCAAACCCCTTCTTCAGACATTGTACACTTTATCCTGTATCTATACACTGTGGGTGGTTGGATTGTAATCATGCAGAGTCTTTTCGCTGGCTGGATAGCACACAAACAAAAGTCTTTCGCTGTACCTCGGTACATGTGACAATAATAATGAGGAGCTGGTCAGGTCGCATTTGGAGTACTGTGAGCAAACTTGCGGCCCATATCTGAGGAAGGATCTGCTGGCTCCAGGGAGAAGATCCAGAGGAGGTTTACAAGAATGATCCCAGGAATGAGTGAGTCAGCATTTGATGAGCGTTTGACAGCACTGGGCCTGTACTCGCTGGAGTTCAGAAGGATGAGTGGGGAACTCATTGAAACTTACAAAATAATGAAAGGCAAAGAGAGAGTGGATGTGGAGAGGATGTTTCCACTGGTGGAAAAATGTAGCCTCAGAAATAAAAGGCTCTCTTTTAGAAAAGAGGTGAGGAGGAACTTCTTCAGTCAGAGGGTAGTGAATCTGTGGAACTCATTGCCACAGACGGCTGTGGAGGCCAAGTTAGTGGATATTTTTAAGGCAGAGATAGACAAATTCTTGATGGGAACGGGTGTTAAGGGTCATGGGGAGAAGGCAGGAAAATGGGATTGAATGGCGGAGTAGACTCGATGGGCCGAATGGCCAAATGCTACTCCTATAACTTGTGACCTTGTGAACTTGTGAAGTGGTGAAGATGCTCCCACTGTTGGGAGAGAAGTTGGGGAAGAAGATTCTCGCGATTTGGACCCAATACAGAAGAAGGAACAGAGGGTTGGAATTACTGAACAGGTCGGGCATCATCGGTGGGGGAAGAAGCCGAGATGGCCTTCCATGAAGACAGATTGGATTGAATCAAATGTAAAAGTTCCTCGCTGCCAGTGATGCTGCCAGTGATTAGTCAAATTCCAAGATGCGATTACCTCCGGGGACAGTATGGAGAAAGTTATTTGTGAGTACAATGCTCATTATCTTCAGACCAAAAGACTTGTGTTTAATTAAGCCAGTGCAGTATTAATCCCCAGGAGTTGTCTCACTCTACAGTACTAGTTACTCTTATATACATGGCCGATATATATAAAAGAGGTCACCAGTGACTCGGTTCCTAGTAGTCTCACCTCTAACCTTTGAGAAGTTAGAAGGGTTTTAAACCCAGCTAGAGGATTTGAGGTAGTGAGAAGTAGAATCGAAGAACTGCAGATGTTGGTCAACGCACAAAAAGTGCTGGAGTGACTCAGCGGGTCAGGCAGCATCTGTGGAGAACATGGATAGGTGACGTTTCACAGAGTGCTGGAGTAACTCAGCGGGTCAGGCAGCATCTGTGGAGAACATGGATAGGTGACGTTTCACAGAGTGCTGGAGTAACTCAGCGGGTCAGGCAGCATCTGTGGAGAACATGGATAGGTGACGTTTCACAGAGTGCTGGAGTAACTCAGCGGGTCAGGCAGCATCTGTGGAGAACATGGAATGGGTGATGTTTCACAAGGTGCTGGAGTAACTCAGCGGGTCAGGCAGCATCTGTGGAGAACATGGATAGGTGACGTTTTGGGTCGAGATCCTTCTTCAGGCTGATGGAGTGGGGGGAGAAGAAAGCTGGAAAAGGGGAGAGGCAGCACAGAAACGTTGCCTATTTCCTTCAAATTTACATTTGAATTCAGTCAGCTTTCTGGTAAACCTTTTCTGCACCCTCTCTGAAGCTTCCCCCCACTCCTCCTGTTATTATCATCAACTATTCATTCCAGAGCTTGTGTGTTCAGGGATACATTAACATAGGAACTTCTCACTCGATCCCCAGAGCCACAACCTCCTCTCATGGGCAGGCACAGGTGGCTTTGAGGATTTGAGGCCCGTTTGTCGGCACTGGGCCTGTACTCGCTGGAGTTTAGAAGGATGAGGGGGGATCTCATTGAAACTTACCGAATAGGTGGATATGGAAAGGGTGTTTCCATTAGTGGGAGAGTCTAGGACTCGAGGTCACAGCCTCAGAATTAAAGGACGTTCCTTTAAGGAGATGAGGAGGAATTTCATTAGTCAGAGGGTGGTGAATCTGTGGAATTCTTTGCCACAGACGGCTGTGGAGGCCATCAGTGGATAATTTTATGGCAGAGATAGATACATTCTTGGTTGGTACGGGTGTCGGGGATTATGGGGAGGAGGCAGGAGAATGGGGTTGAGAGGGAGAGATAGATCAGCCATGATTGAATGGTGAATGGTCTAATTCTGCTCCTATCATTTATGACCTTATGATCATGTCCTCTTCCTGCCTGTGAGAAGGAATGTAGACTGGTATAGTTTGGTTAAGTTTAGGTTAGAGATACATCGTGGAAACAGGCCCTTTGGCCCATCGAGCACCCATACTAGTATCCTACACACTGGAAATAATTTACAGAGGCCAATTAACCTACAATCCTGCACGTCTTTGAGGTGTGGGAGGAAACCGGAGCACCCGGAGGAAGACCAGCGATTCCAGCACATTAACACTATCCTACTCAAACTAGAGACATTTTTTACATTAACTTACAAACCTGCATGTCTTTGCTAGATGCAGGAAAAATGTCCCCAATGTTGGGCGAGTCCAGAACCAGGGGCCACAGTCTTAGAATAAAGGGGAGGTCATTTAAGACTGAGGTGAGAAAAAACTTTTTCACAGAGAGTTGTGAATTTGTGGAATTCCCTGCCCAGAGGGCAGTGGAGGCCAAATCACTGGATGGATTTAAGAGGGAGTTCTTGGTTACTTGGTCCTCCAAAATATTCCAACTGGAATTTAAACTGGAGGTGGTGAAGGGAGGGGCCTGAGTTGGATAGAGCTCTAGGGGCTAGTGGAGTCAAGGGATATGGGGAGAAGGCAGGCACGGGTTATTGATAGGGGACGATCAGCCATGATCACAATGAATGGCGGTGCTGGCTCGAAGGGCCGAAGGGCCGAATGGCCTCCTCCTGCCCCTATTTTCTATGTTTCTATGGAGTGTGGAAATCGAAGATCTCGGAGAAAACCCATGCAGGTCACGGGGAGAACATACGAACTCCGTACAGACAGCATTCGTGGTCGGGATGGAACCCGCGTCTCCAGCGCTGCAAGCGCGGAAAGGCCGCAACTCTACCGCTGCGCCACTGTGCCACCGGCTTGACAGGGACCTTATCCATAAAGAGCCCCAGGCGGGTCACTGCTGTTGGGCCACAGCAGATACTTGCAGAACATGCAGAATCTCAGCAGGTCGGGCAGCATCTGTGGAGAGAACGCATGGATGATGTTTCAGGTGGGCAACCTGAAAAATGACCTTCACGCGAAAACATTTTCTGTCTGTTCCCTTTACAAATGCTTCCTGACCCGCTGAGTTCCTCCCGCGATTACTTTCCAGAGATTACGCTAACTGCACTTGCCATGCACCCCTCTCCTCGTTTAATTCATCACCCACTCCCATTCATTGATGCCGTGCCCGTCTTAACAAAATCAAGTCAAGGTCACCATAATGTGTGCAGCACTCCTGCTACCTGGGACTCTGCCAAGTCGAAAACCTTGATAAAGATTTCAATCAATGGCAAGAAGGAAAAAAAAAAGAGATACAGATGAAATGATAGCAAGAGACCGATATTTTTAGAACAGCAAGCGGGGGGGAAAATACATTTAAACTCTCAGAAGACAGTAAGAAATGGTCTCGGAAGCATTCCTACATCATTGTCTTTGTACACAGGTAACCGTTTCCATTCAGCTGCCTCTGTGCAGGGTAATTGCATCTTCCCTACCCCTCTTAGACGGGCAGCACTTGTGTGCAGACTGTGTCTCTGCTCAGAACCATCAAAACTTCATAAACTGTTTGTCCCAGGGGACCCGGGAGTGAACAATTCTGCGCGGGGAAAATGCAATAGATCTTCACGGTGGGGGGGGAGTGGGGGGGAGAGTGGAGAGAGCCGTACTTTATTAGTTCAGAGGATAAAATGGTCTTGGCAATGTGAGGATAATTAAGGAAAGTGTCAGCCTGTCTTGATGAACTATTTCAACTGATCTGTTATTAAATAAGCAGTGAATAGAGATTTGAAGGAAAATGCATTGCTTTCGAACACAATATGTGTCAGCTTAATGGATTTGTAAATGCAGCAATGGGTGTGATTGAGTGAAAGAGTAATGTAGACTTTATTTTCTCCGTCAGATAAAGGCTGTGAAGGCATGCAAGTGAGGCATGCAAATGTCACCCTGAAAATTAGGTTGCACTCTGGGAGAGAACTGAAATAATGATCAGACAGGGAGAATTCAACGCTGACAACAATTAGTGCAGCACACCAGCAGAGCTGCTGCCTCGGAGACCCGGTTCGAACAATAGACAATAGTAAAGGGCCTGTCCCACCAGCATGCAACTCCATGCGATGACCGTGACCTAACGTGGTCGCTTGAGCCGTCCGGCGTCGCGGGGCCGGTCCCACTTCGATCGCCGGAGCCGTGCGGAATTGTGCGGAGTTCGTCCCGACATCGCGCGGGGCTCCGAAAAACTGACTATGTTCAAAAATTCCGCGCGGCAACGGCTTGTCGGCTCGCAGTTGCCTCGACGCATTACACACCGCCTCGACGTCGTGCCTCCGTGACCCTCTCTGTAGGTGCCTCCGTGACCCTCTATGTGTGTGGCTCCGTGGCCCTCTGTGTGTGTGCCTCTGTGCCCCTCTCTGTGTGCCCCTCTCTGTCCTGGCGAACTTACCTTTAAGACTTCGCTCCAAGTTCGCCTCACTTTGCGCCGCGTTGCGCCACTCACCTGACCTCCGCGCGGCCCTCGCTGCCGGTTTGGTCGCGCTTGCCGCATGCAGGCGCATGCTGGTGGGAACGGCCCTGTACAGGGGATCACCCGACCTCCGCGCGGCCCCCGCTTCTAGTTTGATCGCGCCCATCGCATGGAGTCGGATGCTGGTGGGACAGGCCCTTAAGTAAGTAAGTTTATTGGCCAAGTATTCACATACAAGGAATTTGCCTTGGTGCTCCACCCACAAGTAACAACATGACATACAGTGACAGTTACGAATGACTCAGAAAACACTAAACATTAATAATAATAAAACATTAATGATAAAACACCATTGATCAAGCATGTTGAGGCCAGTTCATTGGCTATATTCAAGAGGGAGTTGGATGTGGCCCTTGTGCTAAAGGGATCAGGGGGTATGGAGAGAAGGCAGGTACAGGATACTGAGTTGGATGATCAGCCATGATCATATTGAATGGCAGTGCAGGCTCGAAGGGCCGAATGGCCTACTCCTGCACCTATTTTTCTATCATTCTATCTTTCTATGTGAACCAACAAAATACCAGATCAAAGGGAGGCAATAGACAATAGACAATAGGTGCAGGAGTAGGCCATTTGGCCCTTCGAGATAGCACCGCCATTCATTGTGATCATGGCTGATCATCCCCAATCAGTACCCGTTCCTGCCTTCTCCCCATATCCACTGACTCCACTATTTTTAAGAGCCCTATCTAGCTCTCTCTTGAAAGCATCCAGAGAACCGGCCTCCACCGCCCTCTGAGACAGAGAATTCCACAGACTCACCATTCTCTGTTTCCTCGTCGAACCTGACGGGTACCGCCTGAGCAGAGTTTGCACGTTCTCCCAGTGACCGCGTGGGTTTCCTCCGGGTGCTCCGGTTTCCTCCCACATCCCAAAGACATGCGGGTTTGCAGATTAATTGGCCTCTTTAAAATTGCCCCGAGCGTGTAGGGAATGGAAGTGGGAATTCATGGAACTAGTGTGTACTGGTGACAAATAGTCGCTGTTGACTGTGGGTCGAAGGGCCTGTTTCCATGCCCTAACCTAAACTAAACCATCACGGGCACACTCAGAGAGTTGTGAATCTGTGGAATTCTCTGCCACAGAAGGCAGTGGAGGCCAATTCACTGGAAGTTTTCAAGAGAGAGTTAGATATATTGGTGACTCTCAGAGTATCCTTGATCAAACATTAGTAGCTTCGCCCCTGTCCCACTTTCTCTAGTTTTCCCTTTGATTCAAATGTCCGTAGCAAGGCCGTAGATATTTCATAGCGGTTCGTAATGCCAGCCGTAGGTACTCGGGGCATCAGGTAAGTCGGGACATTTTTTTCAGCATGTTGAAAAATGTCCATGAGTAAAAAATATAGCCCCGAGTACCTACGGCCGGCATCTCCGAGTTTGAATCAAGGGGAAAACTCCGGAGAATTCGTGGGTAACTCGGGAAAGAGGGACAGGGGCTTTACCTTTTGCAGTAAACAATATTCCCTCATCATGTATCTAATCTATACACTGTGAGTGGCTCGATTGTAATCATGTATTGTCTTTCCGCTGACTGGTTAGCACGCAACAACAGCTTTTCACTGTACCTCGGTACACGTGACAATAAGATGAACTGAAACTTAAAGCAGGAGTCGCCAGGGTAAGTTTTTCTTTAAAAAAAAATCAAAGTACTTTACAATTCCGGTTAATTGATGGCAGGCACGGACTCAGTGGGCTGAAGGGCCTGTTTCCAGTGTTTTGCAGCCAAAAATATAAGCTGATAATTTAGTTTAGTTTACATTAGACATACAGCGTGGAATCAGCCACCGAGTCTGCACCGACCAGCGATCCCCGCACACTAACACTATCCTACACACGCTAGGGACAATACACATTTATACCAAGCCAATTAACCTACAAACCTGTACGTCTTTGGAGTGTGGGAGGAAACCGAAGATCTCTGAGAAAACCCACGCAGGTCACAGGGAGAACGTGCAAACTCCGTACAGACAGCACCCGTAGTCCGGATCGAACATAGAAACATAGAAACATAGAAAATAGGTGCAGGAGTAGGCCATTCGGCCCTTCGAGCCTGCACCGCCATTCAATATGATCATGGCTGATCATCCAACTCAGTATCCCGTACCTGCCTTCTCTCCATACCCCCTGATCCCTTTAGCCACAAGGGCCACATCTAACTCCCTCTTAAATA
Source organism: Raja brachyura (assembly GCA_963514005.1). The sequence continues at coordinate 24,099,479 of OY740816.1, read as the reverse complement.
TAGTCAATGAACTGGCCTCAACTACCTTCTGTGGCAGAGAATTCCACAGATTCACCATTCTCTGTGTGAAAAATGATTTTCTCATCTCGGTCCTAAAAGACTTCCCCCTTATCCTTAAACCCGGGTCTCCAGCGCTGTGAGGCAGAAACTCTATCGCTGCGCCTATATAGTTTCCTCTAAAATGTTGCTGCAATGTTTGGTAAATGATTCTCTCCGACTGCTGCAAAAGTTATCATTGGCCAATTACTCGGGCTCTGTCTACATTTTCAAGGTCTCCTTGGCTAGAATCATTGGCTGACAAGAAGCGGCAGTTTAATATGCTGCTTACACAAGGCTCCAATATTCCCTGAATATATTTGCTCTGAGTGTAATGTATTCATCAGCAGTTGTTTGTTGCTTTAGCTCTGCCAGACTGCAGCAACAACTAAAAATATCCCTCCTGAAATAAAATTATAATAAGTGAGAAGATAATGGCTGGCAGCATCACGAGGCAATCAAAGATCTCCTTCGTCCTGATGCAGGTGATGTCTGTCACAGTGCACCAATGTTAGTCATACAGTCATAGAGTGATACAGTGTGGAAACAGGCCCTTCGGCCCATCTTTGCCCACACCGGCCAACATGTCCCAACTACACTAGTCCCACCTGCCTGCATTTGGTCCATAACCCTCCAAACCTGTCCTATCCATGTACCTGTCTAACTGTTGGGATAGTCCCAGCCTCAACTACCTCCTCTGGCAGCTCGTTCCATACACCCACCACCCTTTGTGTGAAAAAGATCCCTATAGAATCTTTTCCCCTTCCCCTTGAACCACTGTCCTCTGGTCCTCGATTCACCTACTCTGGGCAAGAGACTCTACCCGATCTATTCCTGTCATGATTTTGTACCTCTCTATAGGATCACCCCTCGTACTCCTGCACTCCAAGGAATAGAGGCCCAGCCTGCTCAACCTCTCCCTGTAGCTCACACCCTCTAGTCCTGGCAACATCCTCGTAAATCTTCTCTGGACCTTTTCAAGCTTGACAACAGTTTGGGGAGATTTAGCACCTCTGGAGCAGCTAATAGCGTGATTAACACCAATGTTTTTATTTTCAGGTTAATTTTCAATTCAGTTCAGTTTGTTGTCACGTGTACCGAGGTACAGTGAAAAGCTTTTGTTGCGTGCTAACCAGTCAGCGGAAAGACAATACATGATTACAATCAATCAATTTACACTGTATAGATCCATCATCATCATCATCAACATTGAAAACATCAACGGGCACAGTGGCTTACAACGCTACGTACGACAGTGATCGCAACTTCTACTGAAGTGTGGATGTCCATTGGCTCGTTAGAAGCTCATCCGCCCTTTGACTGGATTTGAGTATAGGAGCAGGGAGGTTCTACTTCAGTTGTATAGGGTCTTGGTGAGGCCACACCTGGAGTATTGCGTACAGTTCTGGTCTCCAAATCTGAGGAAGGACATTATTGCCATGGAGGGAGTGCAGAGAAGGTTCACCAGACTGATTCCTGGGATGTCAGGACTGTCTTATGAACAAAGACTGCATAGACTTGGTTTATACTCTCTAGAATTTAGGAGATTGAGAGGGGATCTTAGAGAAACGTACAAAATTCTTAAGGGGTTGGACAGGCTAGATGCAGGAAGATTGTTCCCGATGTTGGGGAGGTCCAGGACAAGGGGTCACAGCTTAAGGATAAGGGGGAAATCCTTTGGGACCGAGATGAGAAGGACTTTTTTCACACAGAGAGTGGTGGGTCTCTGGAACTCTCTGCCACAGAGGGTAGTTGAGGCCAGTTCATTGGCTATATTTAAGATGTGGCCCTTGTGGCTAAGGGTATCAGAGGGTATGGAGAGAAGGCAGGTACAGGATACTGAGTTGGATGATCAGCCATGATCATATTGAATGGCGGTGCAGGCTCGAAGGGCCGAATGGCCTACTCCTGCACCTATTTTCTATGTTTCTATGTTTCTATGTTTCTATGACAGGTCTTGTTTTTGGTCCTGCTGGGGGTCCACAGCCTCTTTCTCACCTGGCAAACCAGGTGGGGGAGACGGTTTAGTTGCTGACTGTCCGACCATGGAGCAGGTAGTGCAGGAGTACATGGTACCCGTAGGGGGGGGAACTCCCCCCGACCTGACCTCATCATGCATAGATACATGATAAGGGAATAACGTTTAGTGCAAGGTAAGGCCAGTAAAGTCCCATCAAGGATAGTCCGAGGGTCACCAAAGGGGTAGATAGTAGTTCTGCACTGCTGTCTGGCTGTGGCAGAATCGCCTGATAACAGCTGGGAAGAAACTGTCCCTGACTCAAGTTTGGATGTTAATTGCTTGGTATAAATGTCAAAATGTGTCGCTAGTGTGTGCGGGATAGTGTTAATGTGTGGGGATCGCTGGTCAGCGGGGTCTCGAAGGGCCGAATGGCCTGTTTCCACGCTCTATCTGTAAATTATATAAACGATGCCAGCAAAGATGACAATGTTTTCCCCAGGGAGCTGTGGCTCCTCAGATGTCTCGGCCAATTACAGGGGGGGATGAGTTCCGTGGAGGATGGGGATGGGGATGGGAAGATTGGACTTGTTCCCCTCGAAAAAACAGATGAGTTCGAGGTGCCGTGCAAACATAAAGGTGACGTACAGACAGAAGCAGCTCGATTGTAATCATGTGTTGTCTTTCCGCTGACTGGTTAGCACGCAACAAAAGCTTTCACTGTACCTCAGTACACGTGACAATAAACTAAACTGAACTGAGCAGCAGATGCTGTTGTACCAACAAAGGCACAAAGTGCCACAGGGGTAGAGTTGCTGCCTTACAGCGCCAGAGACACGGGTTCGATCCTGACTACGGGTGCTGTCTGTACAGAGTTTGTACGTTCTCCCCGTGACCTGCGTGGGTTTTCTCTGGGTGCTCCGGTTTCCTCTCACAATCGAAAGACGGGCAGGTTTGTAGGTTAATTGGCTTGGTGTAAATTATAAATTGTCCCTAATGTGTCTTCTTCTTCTTTCGTGTGGCCTAAACTTGTTGGACAACTTGTTCTATTTGATCTTCCGTTTGTGCACGTCGAGTTGATTGCATTAGTCGAACCAGGGTGGACCACATGCGGGTTGCAATCTCCCACCCCTCCCTAATGTATAGGCTAGTGTTTTAGTGTATTGCAGATTGACAGATAGATGGGTTCTTGATTAGTGCGGGTGTCAGGGGTTATGGGGAGAAGGCAGGAGAATGGGGTTGGGAGGGAGAGATAGATCAGCCATGATTGAATGGCGGAGTAGACTTGATGGGCCGAATGGCCTAATTCTGCTCCTATCACATTATCTTATGAACTCATGAGACAGCAGATAATTTGATGCACTTTGAATTGAAAAACTATGCAGAAGTTGGAAATCTGAAATGTAATCAGACAAGGATCAAGGATGGGTCAGGCGGCATCTGTGGAGAAAGAAATACACACAGCAAATGGATCGATTGTAATCAATGCATTGTCTATCTGCTGACTGGTTAGCACACAACAAAAACTTTTCGCTGTAACCATATAACCATATGACCATAGTCCGTGCCGAACACTTACTCTCACCTAGTCCCATCTACCTGCACTCAGACCATACCCCTCCATTCCTTTCCCGTCCATATACCTATCCAATTTATTTGTAAATGATAAAATTAAACCTGCCTCCACCACTTCCACTGGAAGATCATTCCACACAGCCACCATTCTCTGAGTAAAGAAGTTCCCCCTCATGTTACCCCTAAACTTTTGTCCCTTAATTCTCAAATCAACTTCATTCTCATCACCTCTGTACACGTGACAATAAACTAAATAGAACTGAACTAAGGGGCAAGAAGGGAAATTAAGTGACACAGGAACTACAGCAGGGTCTCAACCCAAAACGTTGCCTATCTCCTTCGCTCCATAGATGCTGCCGCACCCACTGAGTTTCTCCAGCATTTTTGCCTACCTTCGATTTTCCAGCATCTGCAGTTCCTTCTTAAACAGGAATTACAAATGCTGGTTCACCAAAAACGACACAAAGTGCTGAAGTGGGTCAGGAGGCATCTCGGAGAACATGGATATGTGACATTTTTGGGTCGAGACCCTTCTTCACACTGATCAGATGTTTCCCAAGCTAAAGTTAGACACAAAAAAGCTGGAGAAACTCAGCGGGTCAGGCAGCATCTCTGGGGAGAAGGAACAGGGGAACGATTCGGGTCGAGACCCTTCTTCAGGCCAAGCTATCCATGTTCTGCAGGGGAGCAGCAGGACACATTAAACCCAAGCTGTTCCTGAGCCTGTGAGAATAAGAATTGGAGAACGTTCCATTGGATGTGAAGCTTTGCAGCAGCTATGAGAGTAACTGGAATCTTTCCTTCAATTCATTCCTTTCCTTTAAAGTGTTTTTTTGGCAAACTACAAGTCACATTATAGAACTGAGACTCAGCCTGTGACAGGGTGCCATGCCAACTACAATGGTAGGTTTGATTAAAGTGTTCATTCGGAAAGATGACTAAATCTTCTGTGTAGATTTCGCGGGCCACACTTGGACTGTGTCCATGTGTGCTGGTTTTAATTAATTGATCGAAGAGATACAGCATGGAACCAGGCCCTTCATCCCACCAAGTCTACACCAACACTAATTCTACACCTTCCCCAGCCAACAATGGGCCATTGTGGGCTCCAAGGTAGACAAAAATGCTGGAGAAACTCAGTGGGTGCAGCAGCATCTATGAAGCAAAGGAAATAGGCAACGTTTCAGGCCGAAACCCAAGGGTTTCGGCCCAAAACGTTGCCTATTTCCAAGGTTTTGTCCCGAAACGTTGCCTATTTCCTTTGCTCCATAGATGCTGCCGCACCCGCTGAGTTTCTCCAGCACTGTTGTCTACCTTCGATTTTCCAGCATCTGCAGTAATTCCTAAAAACATTTTGGGCTCCACCATTCCTTAGGTAATCTGTTGCCGGCACTGATTTGTTCTGATGTTTCTCACCTCCAGTTTATAGGTGCAGAAGGAGGCCATTCAGCCCTTCGAGCCAGCACCGCCATTCAATATGATCATGGCTGATCATCCTAAAGCAGTACCCCGTTCCCGCTCTCTCTCCATATCAGAATTAGGCCATTCGGCCCATCAAGTCTACTCCGCCATCCAACTCTCCCTCCCTCTCTCCCTCCCACCTAACCCCATTCTCCACACTTCTCCCCATAACCCCTGATACCCCCACAAGGCTCCCTCTGCACAACAGTACCTCCAACAGTGCAACACCCCTTTGGTAAAGCCCTGGAGTATTGGCCCAGATCAGAGCAACCACAACAAGAGCAAAGAGGTCCTTCTGCAGTTGTACAGGGCCCTAGTGAGACCACACCTGGAGTATTGTGTGTAGTTTTGGTCCACTCATTTGAGGAAGGACATTCTTGCTATTGAGGGAGTGCAGCGTAGGTTTACAAGGTTAATTCCCGGGATGGCGGGACTGTCAAATGCTGAGAGAATGGAGCGGCTGGGCTTGTACACTCTGGAGTTTAGAAGGATGAGAGGGGATCTCATTGCAACATATAAGATTTTTAAGGGCTTGGACACGCTAGAGGCAGGAAACATGTTCCCGATGTTGGGGGAGTCCAGAACCAGGGGCCACACAGTTTAAGAATAAGGGGTAAGCCACTTAGAACAGAGACGAGGAAACACATTTTCTCATAGAGAGTGGTGAGTCTGCGGAATTCTCTGCCTCAGGGGGCGGTGGAGGCCAGTTCTCTGGATGCTTTCAAGAGAGAGTTAGATAGGGCTCTTAAAAATAGCAGAGTCAGGGGATATGGGGAGAAGGCAGGAACGGGGTACTGATTGTGGATGATCAGCCATGATCACATTGAATGGCGGTGCTGGCTCGAAGGGCCGAATGGCCTACTCCTGCACCTGTTGTCTATTGTCTATTGTGTGGAGTTATATCACAGGTCAGTCAGGAGAGAATGGAAGGTTGTCTGCTGCAAAAGCCGAAGTAATTTGGTGCCTTTACTCCAGTCCACAAGAGTTATGTTCACTGTTGCTGTTATCACATTATGTAAAAACCCAATTGCTTTTTTTAATGAAGTGGGCTGAATTCTCCAACTGCCCTGTTGCAATTTTTACTCCTCCTCGACCAGATAATTAGTCCAGACTTCCAGTTAAGTAACATCACAGAAATAAGCGTGTAACAATGTGTATGGGCCCGAAGATAGACACAAAATGCTGGAGCAACTCAGCGGGACAGGCAGCATCTCTGGAGAGAAGGAATGGGTGACGTTTCGACTCGAGACCCCTCTTCAGACAGATAAAGGAATCCTTCTTTTCCCCAAGGCCATTCAGTGTCTTAAAAGGTACAGAAGTGTGTAAACGCACACCTCCAGATTCAGGGACAGTTTCTTCCCAGCTGTTATCAGGCAACTACCACAACCAATTAGGAGCAGACGAGGGCATTCGATCCAATTTGTGGTCCCAACCTCAAAGACAGATGCGTACAGCAATTCGTTCTTTCCACGCACTATTAAAGCATGGAATAATCTCCACCAAGCCACGGTCGCCCAGCCAGATGCAACTAAATTTAAAGTGGCACTTTCTTCCCAATAACCCTCTCTGGCTAAACCCCTCCCTTCACCACCTCCAGTTTAAATTCCAGTTGGAATATTTTGGAGGACCAAGTAACCAAGAACCAAGAACCAGAGAGCAGTGGTGAACGACTATCGACCTCATCTGTGACACTCGGACTATCCTTGATCGGACTTTATTGGCATTATCCGGCACTACATGCTATTTACAGTATTCCGTTTCTCATGTATCTGTACACAGTGGAGGACTCCATTGCAATTAGGTATTCATCCCCATCATCATTGGTGGTCACTCGAAACGAGTATAATCGAGGACGCCTGTGCGTGACTTTGTTTAACGTGGGGAGACTGGTGCACAGACAGCCACCCCACGTGGGGTCCTTGACAGATCTGGGTCAGGATCCAGTGGCATGGAGTCCAAGACGACCGGAGACCCTTTTCTGCTGCAGCCTTCATCCGCCTTCCCAGCCGTTGTGACGCTCCACTAAGGTCAGCCATCGTCCTCCGCCTGTTCCACCGTTGAGGCCTTGGTTGGATTGGCTCTTTGTCAGAGACCTCCCCCTCGACCTTACCGCCATGGGTGGCCCTACCAGGAGCATCGCTCCAGACGGCATCGCTCTCAGGATCTCAGGTCCACCCAAGCTTCTCCACCACGACAAGGTGACAATCCACGGGGAAGAATCCTGTATTATCTTTCCGCTGACTGGATAGCATGCAACAAAAGCTTTTCACCGTACCTGCCGAGGTACAATAAATTAAACTCAAACTCATCCAACCCCACATCTCAATCAGATTTGTACCTCAACTTATTAATCCTCGGTTTTCTCCGAGATCTTTGGTTTCCTCCCACAGGGAGCCATCAGTGCCTTAATTCTATGTTTAGTTCCGTTTATTGTCACGTGTAACGAGGTACAGTGAAAAGCTTTTGTTGCGTGCTAACCAGTCAGGTGAAAGACAACACATGATTACAATCGAGCCGCTCACAGTGTACAGATACATGATAGGGGAACAACGTTTAGCGGGAGCACGGTGGAGCAGCGGTAAAGTTGCTGCCTCACAGCGCCAGAGACCCAGGTTCGATCCTGACTACGGGTGCTGTCTGTAGGGAGTTTGTACGTTCTCCCCGTGACCTGCGTGGGTTTTCTCCAGGTGCTCCGGTTTCCTCCCACACACCAAAAACCTGCAGGCCTGTAGGTTAATTGGCTCTGTAAAATGTAAATTGTCCCTAGTGTGTGTAGGATGGCGTTAATGTGCTTGGATCGCTGGCCGGCGCGGACACTGTGGGGTGAAGGGCCTGTTTCCGCGCTGTGTCTATTTAAACTAAATTAAATTAAATTAAACTAAATTAAACACAGCGCCCAGTAAAGTATGATTGAAGATCCTCAACTCTATCAAACCCTCTTTAGCCCTCAACGCCCTGGATTTACAGACATTGTTTTTGGACATAAAAAGATATAGCGGCCATAGAGACTATGATTGTACTGAGACTTGTCAATACAGGAAGAGCATCACAATTAAATTACATCTGTAATCAAATGCGAAGTATGTTTAGAATGTATTCCTTGTCATGTATTGAGCAGCATGAAATTATGCTGAGGGATTTTCACTGGCAATTAAATCATCTGCAGCGCGGGCACAGTAATCTTAACTGCACCTAAACGTATAATGAGGTGACACTGCGCGGGGTGGACCAGTTATTTTCTCGTCACCGTTTCTCTGCTGTGCAACGTGTTCACAGACAGGTGACAACTGGCAGCCTGCAGAACTTGTGTGGGCCTCAGCTCTCCTCAATTAGGAAACATCCCCGCTAAACAAGTGGCTGAAAACTGGCGATGTTAAAACAAAAACCGTCTTAGCAGAACCGTACGTACAAGCAACCAGTAATGTAGTAAATAGGAACAGCAGGTTATGGATTATAGCGAAGGTGGGCACAGGGTGCTGGAGTAACTCAGCGGGTCAGGCAGCATCTGTGGAGAACATGGATAGGTGACGTTTCACAGAGTGCTGGAGTAACTCAGCGGGTCAGGCAGCATCTGTGGAGAACATGGATAGGTGACGTTTCACAGAGTGCTGGAGTAACTCAGCGGTCAGGCAGCATCTGTGGAGAACATGGATAGGTGACGTTTCACAGAGTGCTGGAGTAACTCAGCGGGTCAGGCAGCATCTGTGGAGAACATGGGTAGGTGACGTTTCACAGAGTGCTGGAGTAACTCACATGATGGCCGGTGTAGAGAACGGAAGGAGAACTGGGGCGTGCGAAGCAGGGGCCGGTGGGAGGTTGAATTAGGGTAATGCCTCCAGCGCCTTTAGGGTTGGCTGCAGGAGGTTGCCCCTGGGACACAGGATGGCTGGTGAGGAGAAGAGAGGGTTCTCGGCCTGAGCCGGTCGTGGAGCTGTTCCAGTAGAACGAATACCGGGCTTTGGACTCGATTAAATGGTCATAAGGAATAGGAGCAGAATTAGGCCATTCAGCCCATCAAGTCTACTCCGCCATTCAATAACGGCTGACCTATCTCTCCCTCCTAACCCCATTCTCCTGCCTTCTCCCCACAACCCTGACACCGCACTGATCAAGAACAAGAACAAGAAGAACAAAGGGAAGAGATAAGACTTTTGCCTTCCATCACAGTGAGGAGGTGTAAATTGTGTTAAATGTGGGTCTTGGGTTTTTTTGTCATTGTTAAGACTGCAGAAAATGCAATTTTGTTCAAACCAAGCTGTTTGACAATAAAAAGCATTCTATTCTATTCTATTCTAACATGATGGTGCCAGCATTAGATGCAAAATGAATTATGCTAATGTGTAATGTTTAATTACATATGTGTCAATAAATATAATTTAACCATTTAATCAATAAATATAATTTATAACATTTATTGAACCATTGGATTGACTCAGTTGCGTGCTGTTTTGGAAGATAGTAGATCCTCATCTGGGACCAGCAAGCACAAGGGGAGTCACCACAACCTTACATGTAACTCTCTTTCTCTACACATTTCTGCAGTAGATCAGCTATCTGCAATATTCACTCTGTCTCTCTCTCTCTCTCTCCACAGACTTTGTCTTATCTGCCGGCCATTTCCAACCTTCCTCATTTGATATCAGATCTCTGAGGAAGCTCTGACCAGCGTTTCACAGCTTTTACATCTCGCTTTCTGTTTGTTTGTTTCTCGCTCTCTTTTTTTTTCTCTCTCCCCCACTCTTTTTTTTTTCCTTTTTCAAAAACTTTATTCAACACAATCATATAATACAACACATCAAAACATAATCAAAAATCACACTATAACAAACAAATCATTGTAGTACAACAGTATACTCATTGTTCACCATAGTCTCATCCCCACGCGGTGACCAGCGCTGACGGAAGGCCTCCAGAGTCCCCGTGGACACCGCGTGTTCCCTCTCCAGGGACACACGTGCACGGACGTAGGCCCGAAAGAGGGGCAGGCAGCCGACTCTCGCCTGACCATCGGCCGCCCACTGCCTGGACCCACAAATGGCCATCTTGGCCAGGCCGAGGAGCAAACTGACAGGTAAGTCCCCCCCCCACACTCGGCTCTCCCCACTCCCTGCCTTGTGTCCGAACACCAGGATTGTGGGGCTAAAATGCAGCCAGAACTTGAGGAACAGCCCCTTCAGATACTGGTACAGGGGCAGTAACCTCACACACTCTATATACACGTGGAACACGGTCTCCTCTCCGCAGAAAATACATGCGGCGGACGAGCCCGTGAACCGGCTCAAAAGTTTATTACAAACCACCGCTCCATGCAACACTCTCCACCCCAGGTCCCCAATGTAAAGAGGAATGACTCCCTTATAGAAGGACCCCCACTGGGGACCTCCCCCGCCTTCGGGTGGTAACACCGTCCGCCATGGTGTGTCGGGACGGGAGACGAAGGCAAGGAGGTTCAGAATGTGCAGGAGCATCCTATACAGTGCGCGTCTCTTCGCATCACGAAATGGCATGCTGGTCATCTCAGAAAGTCAGCTCAGATTATGTGGAGCCGGAGGCCAAGAAATATCCCGGAGCCTAGGCCCGATGAGCAGATCAGTCGGAGCGGGGGTAAGCTCTATCAGAACCACTCTAGGCTCGCGCCTCTCCTCGACACCCACCATGACAGGGTGAGGACCAGCCACACCCGCAGCCACAACAACCCCCTCCCCTCGTGGAGCAACACTCTGGCTGAAAACAGCCAAATTCCTCACTCGTAGCACATCCCGGTAGAAGACAGGCAAGCCCCTTAGAGCGGGTCGACTGATGCCCGCCACCGGGAGCCGCGAGACCCCCCTTAGGCAACGACCCTGACGGAAAAAATACGTGGCCTCTCCCCCCCACTCTCTCTCTCCCCCTCTGTCTCTCCCCTCTCTCTAACTTCCCGCATTCAATCTATCGACAGTTTTGTATCAACAAAATGTGAAGCCTCCAGAACCGTTCCTTCTGCGCTCTTATGCCAAACCAACTTTGATTCAAGCCAACTAATTTGCCATTAATTTTGAGTAACATTTCTAATGACATTGTTGAGTAAGTGCAGCTATTACCTGTAATGACTCTCTCTCCTGTGAATTATCCCAGCCCATTAATATGCCAAAGGATAAACTGAGAAATGTACGAGGAATAGGATCGATGGGAATGGTCCAGGATGGGGCTGGTCCAAGACTGGATGGGCCAAATGGCCTCCTTCCATTCAGGCAATAGTCACTTCCAGATCAGGCAGGTCACAAGACAATTCCTCCCATTCACCGGTCACTTTAGTGATTCAGCCAAATGGACTCTCACTATAAGGCAGTGGGATCAGACAAGAGCTGAGATGCAAACATGACAATAGACAATAGACAATAGACATTAGGTGCAGGAGTAGGCCATTCGGCCCTTCGGGCCAGCACCACCATTCAATGTGATCATGGCTGATCATCCCCAATCAGTACCCCGTTCCTGCCTTCTCCCCATATCCCCTGACTCCGCTATCTTTAAGAGCCCTATCTAGCTCTCTCTTGAAAGCATCCAGAGAACCTGCCTCCACCGCCCTCTGAGGCAGAGAATTCCACAGACTCACAACTCTTGTGAGAAAAAGTGTTTCCTCGTCTCCGTTCTACATGGCTTACGCTTTATTCTTAAACTGTGGCCCCTGGTTCTGAACACCCCCAACATGTTTCCTGCCTCTAGTGTGACCAAGCCCTTAACAATCTTATATGTTTCAATGAGATCCCCTCTCATCCTTCTAAACTCCAGAGTGTACAAGCCCAGCCGCTCCATTCTCTCATGGGCAGGATGCTGTTGGTGGTGTTGGTATTAGAACATTGACTAGATGTTTGGAGGCATCGTTCTTGTAGATGTTTAGTTTAGAGATGCAGTGTAGAAACAGGCCCTTCAGCCCACCGAGTGATCCCTGCACACTAACACTATCCTACACACACTAAGGACAATTTTACATTTACACCAAGCCAAATAACCTACAAACCTGTACAACTTTGGAGTGTGGGAGGAAACCGAAGATCTCGGAGAAAACCCACGCAGGTCACGGGGCGAGCGTATAGACAGCACCTGTAGTCGGGATCGAACTCCTCTCGCTGCTGGGGATTTTGCGAGACCTCCTCTCACTGCTCCCCCCTCTGTGATGGACACAGAATGCGGGTCAGGCAGCATCTCTGGAGAGAAGGCGAGATAGAAGGGGGGGGCATGGGAAAGAGTGGAGGGGTAGGGGCCTTCATAAGATTATGTGGTAATAGAATTGGTTCACTTTGATCAATGAGCGTGGGACGGCACGGTGGCGCAGCGGTAGAGTTGCTGCCTCACAGCGCCAGAGACCCGGGTTCCATCCTCACCCCCAGTGCTGTCCGTACAGAGTTTGGACGTTCTCCCTGCGACCACGTGGGTTTTCTCCTGGTGCGCTGGTTTTCTGGTTTCCTCCCACACTCCAAAGACATGCAGGTTTGTTGGCTAATTGGCTTCCACAGAATCACAACTTGTCCCTCGTGTGTGGAATAGTGACCATTGGGCAGCGCAGGCTGTAACAAGCTCGAGAAGGGTCAAAGCTGTGGGCTGAAGGGCCTGTTTCTGCGCTGTATAACCATATAACCATATAACAGTTACAGCACGGGAACAGGCCATCTCGGCCCTTCCAGTCCGTGCCAAACACTAATGCCCCTGTCCCACTTAGGAAACCTGAACGGAAACCTCTGGAGACTTTGCGCCCCACCCAAGGTTTCCGTGCGGTTCCCGGAGGTTTTTGTCCTCCGGCAACCACCTTCAACTAGCATCGCAACCGGCTTCGACTAAAAAATTACCGATTTTTAAAACGGAAACCACTTTCGACCATTAGAGAGACTGACAAAAACCTCCGGGAACCGCACGGAAACCTTGGGTGGGGCGCAAAGTCTCCAGAGGTTTCCGTTCAGGTTTCCTAAGTGGGACAGGGGCATAACTCTCACCTAGTCCCATCTACCTGCACTCAGACCATAACCCTCCATTCCTTTCCCGTCCATATACCTGTCCAATTTACTTTTAAATGATAAAATCGATCCTGCCTCCACCACTTCTGCTGGAAGATCATTCCACACAGCCACCACTCTCTGAGTAAAGAAGTTCCCCCTCATGTTATCCCTTAATTCTCAAATTAAGGGACATTACCGTCAATATTGGAGCTTCTCTTGCATCGGGGATTCTGCCAGGATTGCTTGAGTTTGATTTGGGAACAAGGGCTGAATATTATGACTGTTTGACTCCATGGCGGAAAGTGTCACAGCTTGGCTGAGGCCAGCGATTATAAATAAATAGAGTCCTTTCCCTCTCCCCTACCAGCGGCGAGCTTGTCCACGCTGCATCTGTGTGACATGTTCCTATTTGGCGTATTAGTCGTCCTGAGGTTTTATAGCCAATTAGTGTCAGTTCAGATGCGGGTCACGCTGTGCCCTGGTGAGGGAGTGCATTCAGACAGACCACACTCGTTCCATACAGGACTCTGGCAGTCTGTAGGCCAGGCTCCTGTTAAATAGCAGGTGAGGTAGGGACCCATTACCACTGAGAATGAGGGACTGAACTCGTTACAATTCACAATGTTGGCTCCATCCAATTATTTTAAAAATCCGTAATAGGGTCACTTATCAATTAGAATGTAGGATAATGGTAATTGTAGCTGGGAATTTAGAACTGGAAGCGTTATCAATGAGAATGCGGAACGGAGCGGAATATTGATGAGAATATAAGATGGCGTCATTATCAATGTAATGGAGGAAGGGTAATTATCAATGATCGCTTATTGCCTGCCCGTGTGGAAAAACATTTTTCTTGATTGTGTGAGAGTAATGCGTTAATTTGGGGAGTGTGCGAGATGCTGTTGGTCCCAGATCCGGAGTGTGTGTTGGACTGAGGTGCCGTCAGCGTGGTGGTTGCACAGTGCAACAGTGCCCTGAGCAGGCAGCCGATAGAACGACATGTGCAGCAAGGAACAGCAGATGCTGGTTTAAACCCGAAGATAGACTCAAAATGCTGGACGGGCAGCATCTGTGGAGAGAGGGAATGGGTCGAGACCCTTCTTCAGATTCTTCTTCGGGATGTTCAGTGTGGAACAGCGTCCCTCTTCCCATCAGAACTGCCCCTCCTTCGACTCCTTTAAGCCGAGACTTAAATCTCATCCCTACTCCCAAGCCTTTCTTGACGTATATGTATGTAGTATATGTATGATGTTTGTATTTAATTTATGAACCACCGCTGTTTGTTATACTATTCTTACAGCAAATTAAAGCACTTTGGCCAATGAGAGTTGTTTTTTAAATGTGCTATAGAAATAAAAGTGACTTGACTTGACGTTGAAGATCAGGCTGCCTGCTCTCTGTGCAATCAGTGCAACGCCGTGGGCAGGCCTGTGTCAGTGAGTTCAGGGGGAGAGAAGGGCTTGGGGTACCAGGATTAGATTGGGAGCAAGGACCCAGAGATCTGCTCCTGGTTCCTGATCCTTCTTGTGCCTTATGGGCCTGTCCTACCAGCATCCGACGCCATGCGATGAGCGCGATCAAACTAGAAGCGGGGGCCGCGCGGAGGTCGGGTGATCCCCTGTACAGGGCCGTTCCCACCAGCATGTGCCTGCATGCGGCAAGCGCGACCAAACCGGCAGCGAGGGCCGCGCGGAGGTCGGGTGAGTGGCGCAACACGGCGCAAAGTGAGGTGAACTTGGAGCGAAGTCTTAAAGGTAAGTTCGCCAGGACAGAGAGGGGAACACAGAGAGGGGCACAGAGGCACACACATAGAGGGTCACAGAGGCACACACATAGAGGGTCACAGAGGCACCTACAGAGAGGGTCACGGAGGCACGACACCGAGGCGGTGTGTAATGCGTCGAGGCGACTGTGAGCCGACAAGCCGTTGCCGCGCAGAATTTTTGAACATCGTCAGTTTTTCGGAGCCCCGCGCGATGTCGGGACGAACTCCGCACAATTCCGCACGGCTCCGGCGATTGAAGTGGGACCGGCCCCGCGACGCCGGACGGCTCAAGCGACCACGTTAGGTCGCGCTCATCGCATGGAGTTGCATGCTGGTGGGACAGGCCCTTTAGCCAGGCACGGATAGCACACAACAAAAGCTTTCCACTGTACCTCGGCTGATGTGACAATAACCTAAAAGGGGCAATATGCACCCGTTTTAGATCGAAAGATCATGAGATAGGAGCTGAATTAGGCCATTCGGCCCATCGTCCACTCTGCCATTCAATCATGGCTGATCTATCTCTCCCTCCTAACCCCATTCTCCTGCCCGCACCCCATAACCTCTGACACACGTACTAATCAAGAATCTATTTCACGGCAATTTCTGAGCTTACAGCACCTCAGTCAATGCAGGTGAAGGGAATGAATAGGTCAACTTTGTTGGCCAAGTCTAAGGGCGGCACAGATGCCAGAATTCCCAGGATTCTTTCACCTTACCAGGAAGGACTTGCTTTTCCCACACTCACGGTGGCGCAGCGGTAGAGTTGCTGCCTGCTAGCACCAGAGACCCGGGTTCGATCCTGACTGCGGGTGCTGTCTGTACAGAGTTTGTACGTTCTCCATGTGACCCTCCGGGTGCTCCGGTTTCCTCCCACACTCCAAAGACGTGCAGGTTTGTAGGCTGATTGTCTATGGTAAAATTGTAAATTAGACCCGAGTGTATAGGATAATGCTAGCGTACAGGGTGATCGCTGGTCGGCGTGGATTCTGTGGCCTGAAACAAGCCGAGGAGGGGTACAACCTCACCAGAGCCCGTGTGGTAAATTTAGCACAAGGGGTCAAAGATACATTTTGACTCCACTGGGATTGAGTTCAGATTCTTCAATGCGTTCGGTGCTATATCTCTAAAACACATTGCACGTGTTGCAGAAGGAACATGATAACTCCACCCAAGGTTAATTCAATGGTGTTTTGTCATCTATACAACTTAGGATCAGAATGTGATTTAGTTTAGAGATCCAGCGCGGAAACAGGCCCTTCGGCCCACCGGGTCCGCGCCGACCAGCGATCCCCGCACACTAACACGAGCCTACACACACTAGGGACAATTTTACATTTATACCAAGCCAATTAACCTACAAACCTGTACGTCTTTGGAGTGTGGGAGGAAACCGAAGCACCCGGAGAAATCCCACGCCTGGTCACGGGAGAACATAGAAACATAGAAACATAGAAAATAGGTGCAGGAGTAGGCCATTTGGCCGTTCGAGCCTGCACCGCCATTCAATATGATCATGGCTGATCGTCCAACTCAGTATCCCGTACCTGCCTTCTCTCCATACCCCCTGATCCCTTTAGCCACAAGGGCCACATCTAACTCCCTCTTAAATATAGCCAATGAACTAGCCTCAACTACCTTCTGTGGCAGAGAGTTCCAGAGAATTCCTGAACGTACAAACTCCGTACAGACAGCACCCGTCGTCAGGATGGAACGCAGGTGTCTGGCGCTGTGAGGCAGCAACTCTACCGCTGCGCCACCGTGCCGTGATGAAGGTTGCCCACTCCCTCACTCACTTCACGTGGCCACCTTCACCAGAATTAGAATCTATCACACAGAGAGAGAGAGAGAACAAAATGAATGTCCTCCAAAGGGAATAAGCATCGCATTGAAGAATCAGAACTAAATCCCAGTGGAGTTGAAATTCATCTTTGATCCCTTGTGCTAAATTTACAACATAGACTTAGGTTAGGTTATGCCCTTCCTCAGCTGCTTGTGCTACTTGTGGATTTTGTGAATATGTTACGCACTGCATAGAGTTAACAGCCCAATATCCTTTATTGAAGGCAGCCGTTTACACGCAACAGTACCTGGTACAACAAGGAAACGTGGTCCTACCTCAGGGCACATCCGTTCTTAAAGACATCCACATTCATAGTCTGAAGAAGGGTCTCTACCTGGCCTTCATAACAAGAGGATTTCAGTACAGGAGTAAAGAGGTTCTTCTGCAGATGTCTAAGACTCTGTAGTGACCACATCTGGAGTATTGTGTACAGTTTTGGTCTCCTAATTTGAGGAAGGACATCCTTGTGATTGAGGCAGTGCAGCGTAGGTTCACGAGATTGATCCCTGGGATAGCGGGACTGTCATATGAGGAAAGATTGAAAAGACTAGGCTTGTATTCACTGGAGTTTAGAAGGATGAGGAGGGGGGTTCTTATAGAAACATATAAAATTATAAAAGGACTGGACAAGCTAGATGCAGGGACAATGTTCCCAATGTTGGGAGAGTCCAGAACCAGGGGGCACAGTCTTAGAATAAAGGGGAGGTCATTTAAGACTGAGGTGAGAAAAAACGTTTTATGGTGTACAATTTTGGTCGCCCAATTATAGGAAGGATGTCAACAAAATAGAGAGGGTACAGAGGAGATTTACTAGAATGTTGCCTGGGTTTCAACAGCTAAGTTACAGAGATAGGTTAAATAAGTTAGGTCTTTATTCTCTGGAGCGCAGAAGGTTAAGGGGGGACTTGATAGAGGTCTTTAAAATGATGAGAGGGATAGACAGAGATGACGTGGACAAGCTTTTCCCTATGAGAATAGGGAAGATTCAAACAAGAGGACATGACTTTAGAATTAAGGGACAGAGGTTTAGGGGTAACATGAGGGGGAACTTCTTTACTCAGAGAGTGGTAGCGGTGTGGAATGAGCTTCCAGTGGAAGTGGTGGCGGCAGGTTCGTTGGTATCATTTAAAACTAAATTGGATAGGCATATGGATGAGAAGGGTATGGAGGGTTATGGTATGAGTGCAGGCAGGTGGGACTAAGGGAAAAAAGTTGTTCGGCACGGACTTGAAGGGCCGAGATGGCCTGTTTCCGTGCTGTAATTGTTATATGGTTATATGGTTATATGGTTTTCACCCAGAGAGTTGTGAATTTGTGGAATTCCCTGCCACAGAGGGCAGTGGAGGCCAAGTCACTGGATGGATTTAAGAGAGAGTTAGATAGAGTTCTAGGGGCTAGTGGAGTCAAGGGATATGGGGAGAAAGCAGGCACGGGTTATTGATAGGGGACGGTCAGCCATGATCACAATGAATGGCAGTGCTGGCTCGAAGGGCCGAATGGCCTCCTCCAGCTCCTATTTTCTATGTTTCTATGAACGTCACCATTCCTTCTCTCCAGAGATGCTGCCTGTCCCGCTGAGTTACTCCAGCATTTTGTATCTTTCTTCATACATACTACACTGACTGCTTCTCGTTGAGTTTAGAAGGAAGAGAGAGGATCTATTTGAAACTTAGTGAATAATGAAAGGCCTTGACAGAGTGGATGTAGAGAGGATGCTTCCACTAGTGGGACAATTAGAACCAGGGGGCACAGCCTCAGGAAAAAAGGGCGTACCACTAGCAAGAAGATGAGGAGGAATTTCTTTAGCCAGAGGGTGGTGAATCTGTGGAATTCGCTACAGATGGTGGTGGAGGCCAAGTCTTTGTGTAGTTTTAAGGCAGAGATTCTTGATTAGTTGGTTAACGTGCAACAATAAACTGAACAGTTAACTGATTAGTAAGGGAGTCAAAGCTGACGGGATGAAGGCTGGAGAATGCGGTTGAGAGGGACAGATAAATCAACCTTGATTGAATGGCGGGGCAGACCCGATGGGCCAAATGGCCTCATTCTGCTTCTTTTAGTCATATGAACTTAGAAAAAAATTTAATCAACCCATGCAAGCCAACAACCTAGATTTTTTGGCGGTCACAAGGGCGACAACCAAGTTTTATTAACTTATTTATTTAGAAAATAACTTCTTGACTCACGGGTCCTTACAAACACATCTGGCCACAACGGTAGTCAGCGCACAACTGCCGCGCAAAAGCCAAACCGCGCAAAAACCAGCCGCCCCTCCCGAGTCACGTGACCGCGGCTTCCGAAACGCCGCGTTCGATACCTGCTTACGCCTGCAGACGTTGCTACAATATCTTAAATTATCAATTTACAAACTTAAATTATAACATAATCAGATTATTTCCAGAATACTCACAAATGTAACGAGGCAGAAATATACTCAATTTCATAATCTTCTTGTCGACAAAATTCTTCACTACAAGTTGGACTTATCTTTAAAATGTCAACTTCAGGCTCTGGTGGCTCTGTAAACCATCTCTTCATCGGCACTTGATCTGCCATCCTTTATAATTACTGTATTAACATAATTATCTTCATAACTTTGAAAGCACTGTGTGTGCACTACACAGACGACATTAACCCTAACACACACAAAATCACATACCTCTTCTCAGTAACTACGAGAAACACATTTATACAATGCATTTGACACGCTGCTAAATATTAGGAATTCAATAATAATAATGTCTGCTTTAGCTGCCAAAAATCTGGCTCAACAGCCAAAATTCTGTAGCCTCCCTTTGATCTGGTATTTTGTTGGTTCACATGCTTGATCAATGGTGTTTTATCATTAATGTTTTATTATTATTAATGTTTAGTGTTTTCATTCATAACTGTCACTGTATGTCATGTTGTTACTTGTGGGCGGAGCACCAAGGCAAATTCCTTGTATGTGAATACTTGGCCAATAAACTTACTTACTTACTTTAGCTTTCTCCATCTCCTTGTCTTCATTTCATCCTCATTCTTCCTCCGCTCTCAGTTCCCAAATGGGATTCTTCTTCTTTCCATCATCCCCTTTCTGCTGTTGCTATGAATTCATCTACAGATTAGCTTTGGGGGAATGTGACTTGGTCTGAACCTCTTCCAGGGCACTCCTGCTTTCCGTCCCACACTGTAGTGGCTGCAGTGATGCCTAAAGCCAAGAGTGTCCCAGATAGAACAATGACATTCTGACTTGCAGCAGCACAGCATAACACTGTAAACTATATAATCAATGAGAGAGGAAAGTGCTTGAGCCATGGTCCTGTGCTTGTTTGGAGCTTGCTCTTCCTGTAGAAATACAGCGCGGAAACAGGTCCTTTGGCCCACCGAGTCCGCGCCGACCAGCGATCACCCCGTACACTAGCACTATCCAACACACTAGGGACAATTTTCCAATTTTACCCGAGGCCAAATAACTTAAAAACCTTTACATCTTTGGATCGCTCCGGTTTGCTCCCACGCTCCAAAGACATACACGCCTGTAGATTAATTGTCTTTGGTGACATTTTAAATTGTTCCTGGTGTATGTAGGATAGTGTTAGATTTAGCTCTGAGGGCTAATGGAATTAAAGGATATGGGGAATAAGCAGGAACGGGGTACTGATATAATATATTGAATGGCGGGTCCTGACTCGAAGGGCGCCTATTGCTGCAACGTGTTTCGATGTTAGTGTGCGGGGATCGCTGGTCGGCGCGGGCTCGGTGGTCTGTTTCCGCTCTGTATCTCTAACCTAAACTAAACTCCCATCAACATGATTCTAACACTCACTGACACGGTTTACAGTGGATAATTAACAGACCAACCTGCAAGGCGCAGGTTCTTCCCAACATTCTCCCCTTCTGCTTCATCAGTCTGAAGAAAGGTCCCAGCCCGAAAAGTGTTGGCTGTCCATTTCCCTCTAAGATTGGTCCCTGACCCGCTGAGTTCCTCCAGCACCTTGTTTTTTAGCTGCAGATTACAATGTCTGCATTCGCTGGTGTAATTGTGTAGAAAACCCCGTGACCCACGTGGGGTTTCTCAGGGATCTCCGGATTCCTCCCACACTCCAAAGACGTACAGGTTTGTAGGTTAATTGGCTTGGTTTAATTGTAAATTGTCCCCAGTGTGTGTAGGATAGTGTTAGTGTGCGGGGATCGCTGGTCGGCGCGGACTCGGTGGGCCGAAGGGCCTGTTTCCACTCTGAATCTCGAAACTAAACTAAATCTCCAAACTTTCCCAATGTAGTGTCTGAGACTGGATATTATTAGTGTAGGAAGGAACTGCAGATGCTGGTTTAAACTGAAGATAGAGACAAAATGCTGGACTAACTCAGCGGGACAGGCAGCATCTCTGGAGAGAAGGAATGGGTGACGTTTCTGGTCAGATGAAGAGTCTCGACCCAAAACATCACCCATTCTTTCTCGCCAGTATAATGTGGATAAATGTGAGGTTATCCACTTTGGTGGCAAAAACAGGAAAGTAGACTATTATCTGAATGGTGGCTGATTAGGAAAAGGGGAGATGCAACAAGACCTGGGTGTCATGGTACACCAGTCATTGAAAGTAGGCATACAGGTACAGCAGGCATTGAAGAAAGCGAATGGTATGTTAGCATTCATAGCAAAAGGATTTGAGTATAGGAGCAGGGAGGTTCTACTGCAGTTGTACAGGGTCTTGGTGAGGCCACACCTGGAGTATTGCGTACAGTTCTGGTCTCCTAATCTGAGGAAAGACATTCTTGCAATAGAGGGAGTACAGAGAAGGTTCGCCAGACTTTCATATGAAGAAAGATAGGATAGACTTGGTTTGTACTCGCTAGAATTTAGAAGATTGAGGGGGGATCTTATAGAGACTTAAGGGGTTGGACAGGCTAGATACAGGAAGATTGTTCCCGATGTTAGGGAAGTCCAGAACAAGGGGTCACTGTTTAAGGATAAGGGGGAAATCTTTTAGGACCAACATGAGAAAATCATTTTTCACACAGAGAGTGGTGAATTTGTGGAATTCTCTGCCACAGAGGGTAGTTGAGGCCAGTTCATTGGCTATATTTAAGAGGGAGTTAGATGTGGCTCTTGTGGCTAAAGGGATCAGGGGGTATGGAGAGAAGGCAGGTACGGGATACTGAGTTGGATGATCAGCCATGATCATATTGAATGGCGGTGCAGGCTCGAAGGGCCGAATGGCCTCCTCCTGCACCTGTTTTCTATGTTTCTATATTTGAGATTCCAGAGATGCTGCATGTCCTGCTGAGTTGCCCCAGATATTTGTTGTGTCTACCTCGTGCAAGGAATGGTTTTCCCTTGAGAAGGAGGAGGTTTAAATGGGATTTGAGGAATGATTATTGTGCACAGAGAATGGCTGATCTCTGGACTGCATGGCCAATAGGAGGTGATGGAATCAGATGCAATCAACCTATTTGAAATAAATTTTGTCAAGAAATTAAGAGTCATGAGAGGCTAGTTGTAAATAGACACAAAATGTTGGGGTAACTCTGCGGGTCAGGCAGCATCTCTGGAGAGAAGGAACGGCATACATTTCAGGTTAAGACCCCTCTTCAGAATGATGTCAGGAGAGAGGGAAATACATACTGTAGATAAGGAAGTGTAAGGTGTGAAAACAGGGTGAAGGGAATGGAGATCAAGGAAAAAGTAGAATAGCTCGTTGTTAGTTGGGAGAAGGTAACAAGAAAGGAACAGAGATAAAATGTAGTCAGAGACAGGTGAACATGTACTGGGAACAGGGCATTGAATTCCTTATTTACTGCAGATTAACAGGCCCATTAGCACAATAACACAACAAATACGGATACAATAATCAATGCTATGATAAATTGGCAATACCTGTTGCAGGGAAAGCCCGAGACAGACACAAAATGCTGGAGTCACTCAGCAGGACAGGCAGCATCTCTGGAGAGAAGATCGACACAAAACGCTGGAGTAACTCAGCGGGACAGGCAGCATCTCTGGAGAGAAGGGATGGGTGACATAGAAACATAGAAACATAGAAATTAGGTGCAGGAGTAGGCCATTCGGCCCTTCGAGCCTGCACCGCCATTCAATATGATCATGGCTGATCATCCAACTCAGTATCCCGTACCTGCCTTCTCTCCATACCCTCTGATCCCCTTAGCCACAAGGGCCACATCTAACTCCCTCTTAAATATAGCCAATGAACTGGCCTCAACTACCCTCTGTGGCAGAGAGTTCCAGAGACCCACCACTCTCTGTGTGAAAAAATTCCTTCTCATCTCGGTCCTAAAGGATTTCCCCCTTATCCTTAAGCTGTGACCCCTTGTCCTGGACCTCCCCAACATCGGGAACAATCTTCCTGCATCTAGCCTGTCCAACCCCTTAAGAATCTTGTAAGCTTCTATAAGATCCCCTCTCAATCTCCTAAATTCTAGAGAGAATAAACCGAGTCTATGCAGTCTTTGTTCATAAGACAGTCCTGACATCCCAGGAATCAGTCTGGTGAACCTTCTCTGCACTGCCTCTATGGCAATAATGTCCTTCCTCAGATTTGGAGACCAGAACTGTACGCAATACTCCAGGTGTGGCATCACCAAGACCCTATACAACTGAAGTAGAACCTCCCTGCTCCTATACTCAAATCCTTTTGCTATGAAAGCTAACATACCATTCGCTTTCTTCACTGCCTGCTTTACCTGCATGCCTACTTTCAATGACTGGTGTACCATGACACCCAGGTCGCGCTGCATCTCCCCTTTTCCTAATCGGCCACCATTTAGATAGTAGTCGGTTTTCCTATTTTTGCCACCAAAATGGATAACCTCACATTTATCCACATTATACTGCATTTGGGGTTGAGACCCCTCTACAGACCCATAGAGTGGGAGAGAAGGAGGAATCACAGAGGGGGAGCAGTGAGAGAGGGTATTGCAGAAACCTCGTCGGAGAGAGGAGGAGAACTTCCTCAAAGTTGGCAGACCTTGAGGAGATTCCGCCGTGGAGGAAATTAAATGTGCAGGAAGGAACTGCAGATGCTGGTTTACACCGAAGATCGACACAAAATGCTGGAGTAAACCAGTGGGACAGGCAGCGAGCGTCTCTATGGAGAGAAGGAATGGGTGACGTTTTGGGTCGTGGGGAAACCCAAGTTCACCATTTAGTTGGTTATTTCTCTGCGGCTATCCAAATTAAATTGTATACCCACCTTGCGTTGAATTACAACATAGAACCCAGAGCAGTCCAGCACAGGAGAAGGCCCTTCGGCCCACCATGTCCGCACTGACCATGATGCCACATTAAACCAGTCTCCTCTGTATGTGATCCACAGCCCTCCAATCCCTGCATCTATGCGGGCGCCCATTTTATTAGCTGCAGTGTTTCGAACAACCTGTTCCTTTAATGCCACAGTGAGCAAATCCTCTAAATAGATGCACACAGGAGCTAATTAGAATCTTGTTGTAGCTCCTCGGGGATATATGCAAATCACAAAGAGCATCTCACTTCTAGTTACGATAAACCCTCTGAAACTGTTAGCCCTTTTTTTATAATAAGCTGTTAACGAGTAACGTGAATGATAATGAATCTTCTCCAGTCTGAAGAAGGGTCCTGGGCTGATCTGTCACCCATTCCTTTTCTCTCGGGTGCACGCACAGAGTCACTTGCCCAGAGTAGGGGTAACAAGAGGACCAGAGGACATAGGTTCATAGTGAGGGGGGGGGAAAGATCTTCCTTTACCTTTGAGATCGAAACAGACCCTTCGAGTACACGCTGGCCAGCAATTCCTGCACATTAACACACACAAGGGCCAATATTACATTTTGTGCATTTATACCAAAGCCAATTAACCTACAAACCTGTACGTCTTTGGAGTGCGGGAGTGCGTCATCCCAGAGCTGGATAGGGTTCTTAAAAATAGCGGAGTCAGGGGATATGGGGAGAAGGCAGGAACGGGGTACTGATTGGGGATGATCAGCCATGATCACATTGAATGACGCTGCTGGCTCGAAGGGCCGAATGGCCTACTCCTGCTCACTGTGGCATTAAAGGAACAGGTTGTTCGAAACACTGCAGCTAATAAAATGGGCGCCGGCATAAATATCTATTGTGTATTGTCTATTGAAGCAGAATATCTGTGACAAAACCCACGCAGGTCACGGAGAGAAGGTTCAAACTCCGTACAGACAGCACCCGTAGTCAGGATCGAACCTGGGTCTCCGGCACCCCCACCCCCCCCCCCCCCACCGCACGGCTCGTTGAGTTGTGCATCTTCACACCCCACGCTCCTGAACAGTTTTGGACCACCCCATTGTCATCACCCAGCTAGCCGCAAATATTTCAGCTAAGCAAATCGAGGATTCCAAAACGCTGGGTTTATAAGCGAGTCCATCGCCTGTCAGAATGTAAAATCCATGGAACGTGCTTGGGGACTTACTTTGAATACATTTATTTTAATATCTATGTTATATATCATTAATTCAGGTTTGGTCACATCCAATAGCATGTCTCAACAAGCTCTGACAGGTACCTGATTAACATTCCCTCTCCCTGAATAGAAATTCCCCAGTGAAAACAATATTAAAACCGCAGCTATTTCTGAAACTCTTCGACAGTAACTGCAGCTTCCAACACATGGATAATGTAGGGCAGCCCCCCCACCCCCCCCAAAAAAAGTATACATGCATTTCCCTGCCACTTCCAATTCTGCCACTCAGCATTAATTATCTGTAACAATTTTTTGTGGTTTATTAGCCCCTTCTATTTGGGGTCATCCAGCAGTTAGCTACTGAATGAAGCATCCTTGCCGATATGTAATGTGCCCAGCCCCAAGGTAAACATTGACCACTGACGCTGTTCCGTTTCTGTGCTGTTATCTTTTTCTCGTTGACTTTTCATTGACAGTCGTAGGTGCTGGGATTGGGAACACTTCCTACTTCAGTCAGAGGAAGATTTGCATAATGCGGCATGCCTCACGACCGGAACAGCATTGATCACACACTTCTTCTTGTGTGTGGCGTGCACAGCCTAAAGTTGTAGGACAACTTGTTCTGTTTGATCTTATGTGCGTGTGCAAGCCGGGTTGATTGCATTCGTCGGGCCACGTGAAGGTTGCAACCTCCCACCCCCACTTGCAGACAATGAGATATCTCCAAAGCCCGGTGTGTTTGCATCGCGGGGGACAGACTCCAGAATACCACCGTCCATGCCGACCATCGATCACTCTAGTTCTGTGTTACCCCCACTTTCCATCCGCTCACTACACACTGGGGGACAATTGACCTGCAAAGCCGCACGTCTTTGGGATGTGGGAGGAGACCGGAGCACCCGGAGAACCTGCAAACTCCACACAGACAGTTTGGTTAGAAAGGATATCAGGGGTTTACAGGTGAAAGGGAAAGATAGATTAGCAATGATTAAGTGGCAGAGTAGACTCGATGGGTCGAATGGCCTCCTTCTGCTCCTGTGACTTAAGAACTTATGACAGTGACTGAGACCAGGATCAAACCCAGATCTCTGGCTCTGTGAGACAGAAAATCTACAGGGCAATAAATATCTCATCCATTTTGAAATGCAGACCTGAGGGATGCCTCCAACTTAGTTACGTTGGTCTTTGTAGCGGCAGATTTTCATATCTTTCAGGTAATTAGCACCCCTAGCCACTATTTGGATGAGAATAGTTGAAGGTGGTGTCTTCTAAACACATGCAAGCTCACTCACAGAGACCTTCAGAGCTTCTTCTCAGATAAGACATCAAAACACAGTCTTTTGATGAATAAATGCTTTATTGTTGCTAGAAAACAGTGAGATACATCCAAGTTTCTTCCGACTCGTTACTACAATCTTCTTCGAACTCCAGCTGATTACTTTAGACATTAGAAAACTCCTCGTGTCTCCGTAACACTGGCAAGATCCGCATGACCTCACATGATCTCCTTTAGATCTCCCGTGGACCCTGCATGGTAGAAGGGCCAACTTTCCCCATCAGCTCTCCAAACTAAAATAAAAATAGACTTCTGCGCAAGCATCTAAGCTCCGAACACGTCCAAAAACACGTCATAAATCCCACCCACAATATAACGGGCAGTCTCAATGTAAAGGCACATGCCATCATCAGTGACATGCAAAACTGGCCAATGGCCACTAAGTCTCTGCAAGATAATCATAGCTTTGTCCACGTGACATTGGCTCCATACAATCCACAGTGTGAACATCTATCCTCTTATCTATAACTGCAGCATATTTTTCTTGTGTGTCTCAACTTCCTTTTGAAAGCACCTTGTACCCGGGAAGAGGAATCATCTCCTCACTGATGGAAGGATTGCATTTATGGACAC
>OY740816.1:24065830-24072350 GCA_963514005.1 Raja brachyura | reverse complement strand
GCGCTGACTTGGGCCAAAATCCTTCTCTAAAACAGGAAAACATCATGAATTAAACAACCCATCCTGTAGGAGGTGAAAATACTAATGAAGATGATGTGTGGTGATTGCTGACAGAACAATTAATTATTAACGGCCTCAAACATCTTCTTCATTTTTAATGTTGTTCCCGTTTTATAATTAAAACACAATGGCATTTTGGTTCAACAAACAAACCAGGCCTGATGCGTAAATTTCTAGTGCAGGTAGGTCTGCAATCACTCAATCACTCTTTCCAATGTCCCATGTCATTGACAACAGCGGTCCCATAAGCAGTGGGTAGGGCACTTCTCATGTAGCCATCCACGGAGTTCTGAAGAGCCTGTCCCACTTGGAGTTAATCCATAACTTTAGAATACCCTAGACGGGACCTCCTACGACCTCCTACGACTATGGCTACGACCTCCTACGACTGTCTATGACCTCCTACGACGGTCTACGACCTCCTACGACTGTCTACAACCTCCTACGACTATGTCTACAACCTCCTACGACTGTGTCTACGACCTGCTACGACTATGTCTACGACCTGCTACGACTGTCTACAACCTCCTACGACTGTGTCTACGACCTCCTACGACTATGTCTACGACCTGCTACGACTGTGTCTACAACCTCCTACGACTGTGTCTACAACCTCCTACGACTGTGTCTACAACCTCCTACGACTATGTCTACGACCTCCTACGACTATGTCTACGACCTGCTACGACTGTCTACAACCTCCTACGACTATGTCTACGACCTCCTACGACTATGTCTACGACCTGCTACGACTGTGTCTACAACCTCCTACGACTGTGTCTACAACCTCCTACGACTGTGTCTACAACCTCCTACGACTATGTCTACGACCTGCTACGACTGTGTCTACGACCTCCTACGAATGTGTCTACAACCTCCTACGACTGTGTCTACAACCTCCTACGACTGTGTCTACGACCTCCTACGAATGTGTCTACAACCTCCTACGACTGTGTCTACGACCTCCTACGACTGTGTCTACAACCTCCTACGACTGTGTCTACGACCTGCTACGACTGTGTCTACGACCTCCTACGACTGTGTCTACGACCTCCTACGACCCCCCTCGACCTCAGTCTTCCACACCTAAGACCAACTACGACTCGCTACGAGTGGAAATGATCACATGATAAAATTATGTCATTTTTGCATTTTCTTCTTGGGCCAGTTACCGATCTACGACTATCTACGACCAACCTACGACCTACCATCATGACCTACTACGATCTACCTACGACCTACCTACGAGTAAAAAGTATCCAATTTTTTCCATGACGACCTTTTTTTCACTCATGGACATTTTTTTATCAGGCTGGAAAAACCGCCTCGACCTCCTTGAGGCCACGAGTACGCGGAGACCACTCACGAGCATGAGGAAGAGTTACGAAGACCTCCTACAACCTCGTGGCGACCATGCTGCGGGTACGAGTCCAGGGCAAACTCGGCCAATTAGGTGATGAAAGTGGGACGGGGGTTTTGTGCACATCCACCAGGGAGATGAGGGGAACTTTGTTGGCAATGAACACAGGGGGGGACTGCCTGTAATCAAGAAGAAAGTGAGAGGCTATTAGAGTGGGAGATCAGCTGAGTTAAGGGCCTGGTCCACTTGCCAATATTTTCGGCGACATATTAGTGTTGCCAAAAGATTTTGAACATTTCAAAATCTAGCGGCGACAAAAAAAATGTTGCAATACTTGAAAAAACACCGCGCGTCATACATCATCACGCCACAAATTTTTTGGTCACCTGATACGTCAGTCAATGATGCCGGCAGTCGCTGAAAAAATGGCCAAGGGGGACAGGCCCTTTATAGTCCTAAACGTACAGCACAGAAACAGGCCCTTCGGCCCAACCCGTCCATACCAGCCAGTTGAACTAACCTCATATCTCTCTGAACCTTGTGTTGGAAGGATCTGCATGTGCAGGTGTATATATGATAGGATAAAACTTTATTTATCCCAGGAGGGAGATCGGTCTGCCAACATTCATAAAAACACAAGATACATGAAACCACGACAAGATATGAGCCACGAGTCTGAAGAAGGGTCACGACTGGAAACGGCACGCATTACCTTCCATCCAGAGATGCTGCCTGTCCTGCTGAGTTACTCCAGCTTTTTGTGTCTATTTTCAGTTTCATTTCCAGCATCTGAAGTTCCGTCCTGCACATGAAACAGCAAGATACATGAAATTGAAGATAGACACAAAGTTCTGAAGCAGCTCAGACTGAACAAGGGTTCCAACACTAAACATCACCCATCCTTTTTCTTCAGAGAAGCAGCCAGACCCGTTGTGTTACTCCGGCACATTGTATCTATCTTCCCTTAGACCTTTCATATTCACGTCTCAGTTTAAATGTCCCTCAAACATTCCTCATCCAGAACCAGGGGCCACACAGTTTAAGAATAAGGAGTAAGCCATTTAGAACGGAGATGAGGAAACACTTTTTCTCACAGAGAGTGGTGATTCTGTGGAATTCTCTGCCTCAGAGGGCGGTGGACGCAGGTTCTCTGGATGCTTTCAAGAGAGAGCTAGATAGGGCTCTTAAAGATAGCGGAGTCAGGGGATATGGGGAGAAGGCAGGAACGGGGTACCGATTGGGGATGATCAGCCATGATCACATTGAATGCTGGTGCTGGCTCGAAGGGCCGAATGGCCTACTCCTGCCCCTATTGTCTATTGTCTATTGTCTGTAGCCTTCCTTTGATCTGGTATTTTGTTGGTTCACATGCTTGATCAATGGTGTTTTATCATTAATGCTTTTGTTTTTAACATTAATGTTTTATGATTATTAATGTTTAGTGTTTTCTGAGTCATTCGTAACTGTCACTGTACGTCATGTTGTTACTTGTGGGCGGAGCACCAAGGCAAATTCCTTGTATGTGAATACTTGGCCAATAAACGTACTTACTATTGTCTATTGTTCGAACATTGAATGGCAGTGCTGGCTCGAACGGCCGAATGGCCTACTCCTGCACCTATTGTCTATTGTCTATTGCCACCATTTCTACCTCTGGCAGCTCGTTCAATGCGTGAAGAAATTGCCCCTCGGGCTTTATTTACTTTCTCTTCTCAGGTTAACCCTACGCCCTCTAGTTCTGGACCCTACTACATTAAGGGAAACGATCAGGTGAGAAGAACAGGTGAGTGGAACCAGATTGAACCTTGACCCGATGATCTCCTTGTCACCCGAGTGGGAACAGAAGAAGCAAGGATCGGTAACGTTGTCATCGTGGCTATCGCTCAATGATGGTCAACGTTCTGTTGCAGTTTTGTGCTGCTCACAGAACGTAGACACCTGTGTGTGTGTGTATGTGTGTGTGTGTGTGTGTGTGTGTGTGCGTGTGTGTGTGTGTGTGTGTGTGTGTGTGTATAACGTGTACGTGATGTTGCGCTCCAAGAAGCACACGGCCCTTCACAAATCGATCAACTCACTCTAACGGCAAGGGAACCAAGACGATTGGAGCTGATAGATCCGTTGCATCCTTCATCCGCCTTCACAGCCGTTGGGTTCAAGATAACTTTGTCCGCCTGGGCCACGTTGAGGTCTTGTCGGTTGGATCGTCCTTAGTCTGGACCCTCATCCTCGACCTGACCGCCATGGGTGGCCCGGCCAGATGCTGGTGCTTCCAACGGCATCGCTCTCGGGATCATGGGGTCACCCAAGCCTCTTCACCACGGCAAGGTCAACAATCCGAAGAGGAGCGCTTGCCTATTGTCTACTGTCTGTAAGAGTAGAACAATTCCACAAGTAGGTAAACCAGAAGCTGGGATTAAATGTTTAAGAAGGAACTGCAGATGCTGGAAAACCGGAGGTGGACAAAAATGCTGGAGAAACTCAGCAGGTGCAGCAGCATCTATGGAGCGAAGGAAATAGGCAATGTTTTGGGCCGAAACCCTTCTTCAGTTCAGCACTGCTCTCTGGCTATAGTCGGATGGTTCAGTTGCCTGATAACAGCTGGGAAGAATCTCTTCCTGAATCTGGAGGTGTGCGTTTCCACACTTCTAGCGAGTGCAGTGCAACAGCCTCTCGATCGGCACAAATTTTTTACTCCACCTCCGGCTGAAAAATATCCCACCATCCCTTCTCCGTTTGGCTGTGTCGAGGCAAATTTATCTAATTAGATCACTAGCGATTAATTATAACTTCAGAACCTCAGTGGCGGGGAGGGATCAGGTCCATGCATAAATCAGCCGCATGTTATTTCTGGAAACTGGCGTTGCCTGCAGCAGCAGAGGTCCACACCAAGTCTCCTACATCTTCCATTCTAAACCCAGGGACGTGTAAACATAGTATTGTCTTGGCCAGCAGAGTTGAATAGGCAAGGCATAGACTTCTGACCCAACACAGTGTTCACAGGTCCAGTGACCTGGGCTCGGACCTGACCATCTGTGTGGAGTTTGCATGTTCTCATAAGATCATAAGTGATAGGAGCAGAATTAGGTAATTCGGCCCATCGAGTCTACTCTGCCATTCAATCATGGCGGATGATTCAATCTCCCTGTGATCGTGCATTTCCTTCACATGCTCCTTTTTCCTCGCACATCCCGAGTACATAGCAGTTGGTAGGTTAATCGGATCAGTCTAGACTAGTACAATGGTCGGCATGGACATGGTGGGCCGAAGGACCTGTCTGTACGGAGTTTGCACGTTCTCCCTGTGACCACATGGGTTTTCTCCGGGTGCTCTGGTTTCCTCCCACACTCCAAAGGCGTGCAGGTTTGTAGGTTAATTCGCTTTGGTAAAAGTGTAAAGTGTCCTCAGTGTGTGTGGGATAGCGTTAGTGTGCGGGTCGATAGCTGGTCGGCACGGACTCGGGACGCCAAAGGGCCTGCGCACTGTACCTGTAAGTCGAAAGTCAAAAGAGTTCTCAAAGGTGGATGTCTGGGAATTGGGATTGGGACCCTTCTCAGAGGAAGACCTCGACATCATGGTAGGCTGGGAACTCATTAATGGTGTCATTTCCGACCAGAAAAGTCACCTATCCATGTTCTTCAGTGATGCTGCCTGACCGACTGAGTTACTCCAGCACTTTGTGTCCTTTGGTGAAAACCAGCATCTGCACTTCCTTGTTTAGAAACATAGAAACATAGAAAATAGGTGCAGGAGGAGGCCATTCAGCCCTTTGAGCCAGCACCGCCATTCATTGTGATCATGGCAGATCGTCCCCTATCAATAACCCGTGCCTGCCTTCTCCCCATATCCCTTGATTCCACTTGCCCCTAGAGCTCTATCTAACTCTCTCTTAAATCCATCCAGTGACTTGGCCTCCACTGCCCACTGTGGCAGGGAATTCCACAGATTCACAACTCTCTGGGTGAAAAGAGAGAGTCTTAAATGGCCTCCCCTTTATCCTAAGACATTGGCCCCTGGTTCTGGACTCGCCCAACATTGGGAACATTTTTCCTGCATCTAGCTTGCCCAGT
Organism: Raja brachyura; assembly: GCA_963514005.1. The sequence continues at coordinate 24,066,863 of OY740816.1, read as the reverse complement.
CATTTTATAATTTTATATGTTTCTATAAGATCCCCCCTCATCCTTCTAAACTCTTGCTTGGTTTGTCCATGAATTCACTGCGGGGCAGACTGGAGCGAGCACTTTGTGTCAGTCATTAAATGGGGAGGAGGTGCTCAAGTGAATGTTCTCTGGGGGGCTGGGGTCGAGTGTTGGGAGGCACCATGAAGTTGGATGCAGCCAACACCGGGACTCTGTGGGCAAAGACCGCACAGTCTGGACATGGCAAATCAAACACTAGACTGCTGCAATATTTAAGAATGAAACGCTGGTGACATTGATGTATTGACTTGCTTGGCGAAGAAGAAAATTACATGTCCCAACTGTATTTACTGTACACGTTGTGAATAAAGTATAATTTTTGGGAACAAACATTGCTGCCAGGGAGGCAGGGAATAAGTTCAGCCGGTTTCAAACCATGGGACACTAAGGAGTCTCTGGGGAGAATGTCTGACTTACTTTTGCAATGTCGAGTAAAGTCTACCTAGCAACAATTAAAGCTGCTGCCTCACAGCGCCAGAGACCCCGGTTCAATCCTGGACTCGGGTGCTGCCTGTGTGGAGTTTGCATGTTCTCCCTATGACCACGTGGGTTTCCTCCCGGTGCTCCAGTTTTCTCCCATATTTGGTGGTCCTCATCTTGTTGGTCGGTGTGGGTACATTGGGCCGATGGGCATGTTTCCCTGTTGTTATGACACTATGATCCTATCAAAAAAAAAGCGGGTTCGATCCTGACCTAGGGTGCTGTCTGTGCGGAGTTTGCACGTTCACCCTGTGACAGCGTGGGTTTCCTTTTGGGGCTCCAGTTCCCCACCCGCATCCCAAAGACGTACGGGCTTGTAGGCTGATTAGTCCCCTGTAAAGTGCCTCCAGTGTGCAGGGAGTGGATGAGAAAGTGGGCATCAGAGAACTAACATGAACGGATGATCGCTGGTTGGCGTGGACTCGGTGGGCTTGTTTCCATGCTGCATATCGAAGGTCTGATGGTCCTGTCCCACTTTCCCGAGTTATTCACA
>OY740816.1:23993330-24060830 GCA_963514005.1 Raja brachyura | reverse complement strand
GTCCAATCCCAGTAATTTCCAGCTACCTTCCTTCCTTCCTTCCATTTATAATGGTGTTTCGAGGCGTCAATGTGAGCTGCGCAAATATGCACAGACCAACTGAATCCCTTCACTTCCGAAGTGTGGGGAAAGAATTGGTTGAGGAACTTTATAAATTAAATATTTTAAAAGCCCTAAAACAATTAACTTTCTTGCAAGACATTCTGCATTGCCTGAACACCCATCAGAGCCCCAGTAACTCCCACATCTGAATGTGTTTCAGGAGATCTCCAGCAGTGTATGTGTGTCTTGTGCTTGGAGCAGAGGTGGCACTGTGGCGCAGCGGTAGAGTTGCTGCCTCACAGCGCCAGAGACCCGGGTTCGATCCCGACTGCGGGCGCTGTCTGTACGGAGTTTGCACGTTCTCCCACGTGATCTGCGTGGGTTTTCTGTGAGATCTTCGGTTTCCTCCCACACTCAAAAGACGTGCAGGTTTGCAGGTTAATTAGCTTGGTATAAATGTAAAGTTGTCTCTAGTGTGTGTGGGATAGTGTTAGTGTGCGGGGTTCGCTGGTCGGCATGGACTCGGTGGGCCGAAGGGCCTGTATCTCTAAACTAAACTAAATCAACACCCTTCGTTATGCAATAATTGGCGATCTGAAGGATAAAATACGGCAGATGCTGGAAATATGAAATAGAAAGGGTTGGTGACCCGAAAAGCAAAAAAAAATGCAGATGCTGCAAATCCTGGCACAGAGTAACTCAGCAGGTCAGGCAGCATCTATGCAGGGCATGGGTGGCTGACTTTTCGGGCTGGGTCCCTTCTTCAGGCTGATTGTGGGGGTGGGGGGATGGGGGGAAGAAGGCTAGAAGAGAGAAGAAGCAGGTTATATGTAAATGCAGGTGAGGGTTTTTTCCTTTGATCGTCGGATGATTGGAACAAATGCCAGAGATAAGAGCAGAAGGTGTGAGAGAGGGTGGAAGCCAGATTGTAAAGCCAGAGGAAGGAAAGTATCAGGAGGGGAGAGATGGGGAGAGAAGGTGGGATATAGATCCAGGTGGGGCACAGGGGAAGAAGAAAAAGACGAGGTATGTGGGAGAAGGAGGGGGGCACAAAGGACAAAGGACATTTGTTGTCACGTACACTAATTGGTGTAGTGAAATTTGATTTGCCATGCAGCACACGAATAAAGATAAGACACAACATCATAGATTTAACAGTAGACATAAAAACATCCCCCCACAATGGTTCCCACTGTGAGGGAAGGCAGCAAAGTCCACTCCCGTCCCCAGTTCACCCATAGTCGGGCCTATTGAGGCCTCCGCAGTCGCCGCTACGGGGCCCGATGTTCCAGGCCGTTCTCGCCGGGTGATGGTGCTCCGGCGTCGGGAGAATCCTCTCAGCGGCTTGGGACACCTGGAACGGCCGCTTCCTACTGGAGCCCGCGGCTTCCGGAGCCAACAAGGCCGGGCCGGATGGAGCTCCACCGCTGGGATGGAGGCCCCCGATGTAAAGTTCAGCGCCGTCGCCCACGGCCGGCCGCTCTTCAGTCCCGCGGTCCGTGATCTTTTGTGTCAGCGGTCTTCAGCTCAGCGGAGCCCCAGCGCGGCGACCCAGGCAAGGCATCGCCCGCTCCTCTCCGCGATGGCGCCCCAGGTGTCAAGAAACGCCGCTCCAGGCCCGCTGGTAGGCCGCGAGGACGGGTCGAAGATGCAGCCCGGAGAAAAGCTGCCTCTCCGACCAGGTAGGGACCAGGTAAAGCAGTTTCCCCCACCACATAAAAAAAAATAGACTCCAAACAAAACACTTTTTACACACTAAAAATAAAAGAACGAAGTTAAAAGAGGGGGGTGGGTGGTTGTGCGAGGGTTTTATAGGAGGTTATCTACAATTTGAACTCCTTGGTTGCACACAATCGGTGGAGTTATTGTAGGAAGGGAAGAAGCCAGCAGCGTGTGACCTTAATCTACATAAACAGGGAAGATCAAAACAATTTTATATTAAAGTATATAGTGCAAGTAAATACCTTTAATTCCAATCTATTCAAATTAATATAATCATAGTCCCTAAAATAGTCCTACTATATTCCAGTTAGAGAATCTGGAATTAAAGTAAATTGCTTTTAGATTAAAAGATTCTTGAAGTAATTAGTATCTCAGGAAACTGAAGTCATATTATAACGTTAAATTGAAGTGCAGATTCATGGAACTATTCTGTGCAATCAGTTAGAAACAGGATAAGAGTTCGTTTCAAAGGTTTTACTTGCATGTTTTGCAAGGTTTGGCAAAATTTTTTTTGTCAGAAGCAAACACCTTCAGAAATAGGTGTGTGGGATAAGACAGGGATATCTTATACTTATGGACCTGTCCCACTTACGCGACTAAGTGGGACAGGCCCTTTAGAAAGAGGCCATTTAGTCCATCAGTTCCATGCAAACTTCCAGGAGAGCAGATCTATCAGTCTGATTCCTTATCCGCACATACCTTACAACTTATTCTGACACATACCCACCAGCACACGTTAGATTTTATTCCCCATTAATCTGCTTGGAGGGGGCAATTTAGTGTAGCCAAACATTTAGCACACAGAGACATAGAACATAGAAACATAGAAAATAGGTGCAGGAGTAGGCCATTCGGCCCTTCGAACCATTCAATATGATCATGGCTGATCATCCAGAATCAGTACCCCGTTCCTGCTTTCTCCCCATAGCCCTTGATTCCGTTAGCCCTAAAAGCTAAATCTAACTCTCTCTTGAAAACATCCAGTGAATTGGCCTCCACTGCCTTCTGTGGCAGAGAATTCCACAGATTCACAACTCTCTGGGTGGAAAGGTTTTTCCTCATCTCATTCCTAAATGGTCTACAGCTTATTCCAAAACTGTGTGACCACTGGTTCTGGACTCCCCCAATACAGCATGAAAACAAGCTCTTCGGCCCAACTTGCCCACACTGACCAACATGTCCCATCTACACTAGCCCCACTTGCCAGCATTTGGTCCAATTTCTAATACATCCTAATTCTTGTACTCACAGCCCTGACAGAAAGCAATCATGCCAAACACCTACTTAACTATCTTGTCTACCCATGTACAGGAAGGAACTGCATATGCTGGTTTACACCGAAGATAGACACAAAGTGCTGGAGTAACTCGGCAGATCTGCCGGCATCTCCGGAGATGAGGAGTAGGTGACATTTCGGGTCGAGACTCAAAGAAGGATCTCGACATGAAAGGTCATCTATTCTCTTTCTGTCCTGCTGTGAAAAATATACATCTTCTAGATGCGCTGGGACACATCCTCAGTGATGTGACCTGGGGTCATCGGGTGTTTCGGGTCTCACAACATCAGACACCCTCGCCCAGGCGACCCAGCCGGGGTTGATCAGGCCCCGACTTGCGTCCCAGCAGCAACCGCCCACGGATCAGCCATCTTAGTAACCACTCTGCAGGGGTTGGGAGACTCTAGTGCGTAGAGGGACTGGGCTCTGTGGGGTGACTCCCGGCCGGGCTCCTCCTGCGTCTCACCAGGTTCAAGGCCTGTGCGCTCGCTGCACCTGTTTCTCCTTCTCCGAGCATTTCATTCTCGCCTGATGGATGTTTAGGCAACGGTGGTTCATTGGGCCTTTCCGTAGCTTTGTGGGGTGACTACAGTTGTACAGGGTTTTGGTGAGGCCACACCTGGAGTATTGCGTACAGTTCTGGTCTCCAAATCTGAGGAAAGACATTCTTGCCATAGAGGGGGTACAGAGAAGATTCACCAGACTGATTCCTGGGATGGCAGCACTTTCATATGAGGAAAGACTGGATAGACGCGGCTTGTACTCGCTGGAATTTAGAAGATTGAGGAGGGATCTTATAGAAACTTACAAAATTCTTAAGGGGTTGGACAAGCTAGATGCTAGAAGATTGTTCCCGATGTTGGGGGAGTCCAGAACAAGGGGTCACAGTCTAAGGATAAGGGGGAATTTCTTTAGGACCGAGATGAGGAAAACATTCTTCACACAGAGAGTGGTGAGTCTCTGGAATTCTCTGCCACAGAAGGTAGTTGAGGCCAGTTCATTTGCTATATTTAAGAGGGAGTTAGATGTGGCCCTTGTGGCTAAAGGGATCAGGGGGTATGGAGAGAAGGCAGGTACGGGATACTGAGTTGGATGATCAGCCATGATCATATTGAATGGCGGTGCAGGCTCGAAGGGCCGAATGGCCTACTCCTGCACCTATTTTTCTATGTTTCTATGTTTCTATGACTTCCTCCCGAACCCAGCCTGTCCCGGGTGCCATCTTTCCGTGCCGTCAACTGTCTCTCCAGTAGTCACCAAACTATTCTTGGTTGTCACCTAGTCTATTCCTAGGTGCCACTGGCTGAGCCAGATGTCAATGTGAAAAAGATACATCTTCTAGATGCGCTGGGACCCATCCTCAGTGATGCTGAGTTAGGCCCCTGTCCCACTTAACGGAAACCTCTGGAGACTTTGTGCCCCACCCAAGGTTTTCGTGCAGTTCCCGGAGGTTTTTGTCAGTCTCCCTAATGGTCTAAAGTGGTTTCCGCTTCTTCTAAACCTCCGGGAACCTCCGGGAACCGCACGGAAACCTTGGGTGGGGCGCAAAGTCTCCAGAGGTTTCCGTTCAGGTTTCCTAAGTGGGACAGGGGCATTTCACCAGCATTTGGGTATATCTTCAGGGACTATGTCGCTGCTTTGGACGATCTCCCTGTTCTACAACACTTGCCATAGCCTTACCGTTAGCTGTGGCCATGAGAGCTATTGGGTTAGCGGCGTTTTCTGACAGTCTGACGCATTTGTCCATATCTGATAAAACCAAAACAACTTTGTAAACAGCAAGTGCAAAGATAACAAGCGGTGAGATCTCCAGAGTATTAATTGGTGGTTGTGTTATCGGCCACAAGGCACAATGCTCCTGCAGTTCCCACACACAAGGCAGGGACAGCATGAGTCGGTGACCATGTCTACACATTTACAGCAGACAGCCACTGGGACCTCCTGCAACAGCCTCCGAAAGGCTCATCACTGAGCTGAACATTTGACAGGCGTTTATCTCACGTGTAGGCTCATCAGTGCCCCAGTTGTGTCAGCTTGTCACTTACATGTAGAAGGGTTTTGATTCAGTATTCATCCCGTGCAGGACCCATGCTGCTGTGAATCCTTTACTAGTGTGGGAAGAGCAATGTGTGCCGCTTTGAACACGGGTATGTATCTGAATTGGAAACAAGAAAGGCCCAGCGGGTCAGGAAGCTTCTGGGGAGAGAGAAACATGTCAGGTTCCAACACCTGAATCCATCAGCTTTGCTTCTCTCTCCACAGACGCTGCCTGCCCTCTTGGCATCATCCTGGCATCAGCTGCTTTTATTTCTGATTGTCCCCTTCCTCTCCATCTGCGCTGGACACCTTCACTGAACCTATTTGGAAAGAGCTGAAACATGGTAATTAACTCACATCATCTGCTTCTTCCGTGACCACCTTCCATGTTTCAAATGTTGACCTCGCTGACATCGTCCGTCCTGAAAAGGACGCAAGCTTCCGCGACAAACAGTGGGAGCCGTCACTACTAACTCACACTGTCCCGTCTTTGATGTGGTTCTTGATTTCAGAGTAGAAGTTTGGTATTGATATTGGTATCGCTAATCGGTATTGGCATTGGTATTGGTAATTGATATTTGTATTGTTAATTGGTATTGGTATTCACATTGGTAATTGATATTGGTATTGGTACAAGTAATTGGTATTGGTATTGGCAATTGTTATTGATAAGTGGTATTGGTATTGGTAATCAGTATTGGCATTGATATTGGTAATCAATATTTGTATTGTTAGTTGGTAAAGGTATTCACATTGGTAATTGATATTGGTATTGGTAATGGCAATTGTTATTGATAAGTGGTATTGGTATTGGTATTTGTGCGCTTATTGGTATTGATAATTGGTATTGATTATTGATATTTGTTATTGGTATTGGTATTGATAATTGGTATTGATTATTAATATTGGGTATTGGTATTGATAATTGGTATTGATTATTGATATTGGTTATTGGTATTGGTATTGATAATTGGTATTGATTATTGATATTGGTTATTGGTATTGGTATTGATAATTGGTACTGGTATTGCTTTGTTATCCACATGTCCGCTGAGACACAGTGAAATACTGTGTGTTGCGTGCTATCGAAGTTTGTCCCGTGCAGTCCTGACTTGGGACTGATGAATGGAACAAAGTTGAAAAGGCTTCATGCTTTGTTACCCATCACTACTCCTCCAATTACTTAGTGCCCTCATGGTCCCATCACTGTGAGTTTTGATTGTCTTTGCACTCACTGCCAGTTATGTTTCCTATGTAGAACATCGAGCAGTTCAGCGCAAGAACAGGCCCTTCCACCCACCCCGTCTGCGCCCAACATGATGTCACAATGTTGTAGAAGAAACAAGAAACTGCAGATGCTAGTTGACAAAAAAAGGACAGAAAGTGCTGGAGTAACTTGGTGGGTCAGGCAGCATTAGTTTCAGTTGCATTTTCAGTTCAGTTCATTGTCACGTGTACCGAGGTACAGTGAAAAGCTTCTGTCGCGTGCTAATCAGTCAGCGGAAAGACAATACATGATTACAATCGAGCCATTTACAGTGTACAGATACATGATAAGGGAATAACGTTTAGTGCAAGGTAAAGCCAGCAAAGTCCAATCAAGGATAGTCCGAGGGTCACCAATGAGGTAGATAGTAGTTCAGCACTGCTCCCTGGTTGTGGTAGGATGGTTCAGCTGGGAGGAAACTGTCCCTGAATCTGCAGTGTGCGTTTTCACACTTCTGTACCTTTTGCCTGATGGGAGAGGGGAGCATCTCTGGAGAACATGGATTGGTGACGTTTTGGGTCGGGGCTGATTCTGAAGAAGGGTCCCGTCCTGAAACGTCACCTATTCCCTCTCCTTTGTGATGTTGCTGGTATGAGCCCTGATTACGTACGATGGGGCAAGTTGGAGAGCCAACTAGAAGGGACAAAGACAAAAAGGAAAGATCAGATCATCTTAACGTTAATGGAGCCGCAGGAAGAAAATACCTCCAATTCAAATTGAATATAATCATAGTTGCTAAATTTGTCCCATTATATTCTGGGTTACGGACACTGAAATTAATATAAATGGCTTTTATATTAAAAGACTCCTGAAATAATCACTGTCTCAGGATGGTGGGGAGAGAGAAATCAAATCAGCATAGCACTAAATGGATCTGCAAATAGGTTAGTTACTGGATTCACAGACAGACCTGGCCAAACCAACAGACAGTTTGGAAGGTAGGTTACTGTAGTGTCCACTGCAGACCACGTGTACACATCTGTGATGCTGCTGCAGGTTAGATTTTCATTGTTCTGTTTCATAGAAACATAGACAATAGGTGCAGGAGTAGGCCATTCGGCCCTTTGAGCCAGCACCGTCATTCAATGTGATCATGGCTGATCATCCACAATCAGTACCCCGTTCCTGCTTTCTCCCCATATCCCTTGAATGGTATGTTAGCTTTCATAGCAAAAGGATTTGAGTATAGGAGCAGGGAGGTTCTGCTTCAGTTGTATAGGGCCTTGGTGAGACCACACCTGGAGTATTGCGTACAGTTCTGGTCTCCAAATCTGAGGAAGGACATTATTGCCATAGAGGGAGTGCAGAGAAGGTTCACCAGACTGATTCCTGGGATGTCAGGACTGTCTTATGAAGAAAGACTGGATAGACTCGGTTTATACTCTCTAGAATTTAGGAGATTGAGAGGCGATCTTATAGAAACTTACAAAATTCTTGAGGGGTTGGACAGGCTAGATGCAGGAAGATTGTTCCCGATGTTGGGGAGGTCCAGGACAAGGGTCGCCAGCTTAAGGATAAGGGGGAAATTCTTTAGGACCGAGATGAGAAGGAATATTTTCACACAGAGAGTGGTGGGTCTCTGGAACTCTCTGCCACAGAGGGTAGTTGACGGCAGTTCATTGGCTATATTTAAGAGGGAGTTAGATGTGGCCCTTGTTGCTAAAGGGGATCAGAGGGTATGGAGAGAAGGCAGGTACGGGATACTGAGTTGGATGATCAGCCATGATCATATTGAATGGCGGTGCAGGCTCGAAGGGCCGAATGGCCTACTCCTGCACCTAATTTCTATGTTTCTATGTTTCTATAATTCCTAAGAGCCGTATCTAACTCTCTCTTGAACACATCAGAATTCGGGACATATGACAATAAAACACTCTTGACTCTTGAAATAGTGGTAATCTAATGGTAGAGAATAGCAGATCATCCAAATCTGAAATTGCTGGAAATACTCTGCTATCTGGTGGCATCAGTGGAGAGTTGACATTTCAGGTCAATGACCTTCCATCAGTTTTTTTTAAATAACATTTTTATTAGAAGCATATGTACAAATAATAATGGACAACAATTTAATTACAAATGTCTTGCATTGGTTCATTTTTTTTTTAAAGGGAGAAAAAGATGAGAGAAAATGATAGAGAGAGAAGAGGAAGAGAAAAGAAAAAAGAAAAAAAACAAAGTAGACACAGAGAGAAGATACCAATACCAAGATCATGGAGATAGATCCGGGAACTGTTGAGTGTAACTATTCATCCAGTCCCAAACTCAGGTTTCCACCCTGATTCTGTGTTAAACCAATTTACCTTTTCAAATATTCAAGAAATGCAGACCACATTCTAACAAAAAGTTTTGGGTTGTCAATTAAGACAAGTCTTATTTTTTCCAAATGCAAGGACTCAGTCATTTCCGTAACCCACATTTTAATTGTGGGGCTGCTTGGTTTTTTCCAGAATTTTAGTATTAATTTTTTCGCAGTTATTAGACTAGTTCATAAGTTCTAGCAGCAGAATTATGCCATTCGGCCCCTCAAATCTACTCCGCCATTCAATCTATCGTTCCCTCTTAAACCCCATTCTCCTGCCTTCTCCCCATAACACGTGACACCCGCACCAATCTATCGTGGTGAGTTATGTTGAGTGGCAAATCAACCTGCAATGGCAATGCTGTTTCTTTCACCATGGATGCTGCCTGACCCACTGAGGGCATTGGAGCACTTACAATGCATCAGCAGACGTCATTATTGCAAAAAAGCCAACAGGATGTTCATGTGACTCCATAGCCCCACAACTGGGAGAGAGACATGGTCTCTTCCTGATGTAGGTCCTGAATTCTGTGTACTTATCTCATAGACCTTTTTTCTTCTGCCATATGTCTTTTAGACCTGCAGCTCCGTTGAGGCGAGCCAGGCCAACGTGTCATCGTCCAGGTCAATCAGACCTCGTTCACCATTGGGTGGCCGGTGTTTGGGGCAGCTGGTGACTACGTGCTCCACTGTCTGTGTCGCATCCCCACACTCGCAGGAGGCTCTCGCTGTCCACAAGGCCCAACCTCTTCGTCGCTACTCCATAGCGTCCGACGCCCGTCATCAAGCAGTTGAGGGTTGTCCACTGCTTTCGGGGCAGATCATAGACCATTAAACGTAGAACAGTACAGCACAGCAACAGGTTGTTCGACCCACAAGGTCTGTACCGAACAGGATGCCTTGATGAACTAATCCCATTTGCCTGCACATGATCCATATGCCTCCATTCTCTGCATTTCCATCTGCCTATCTCTATCCAACACCATTACCACCCCTGACTAAATGTTCCAGACACCCACCACTCTCTTTGTCCTTCAAGCCTTGCTCCTCTCACCTTAAGGCTATACCACCTAGGCTTTGACATTTCTACCCAGAGAAATAAGTTCTGACTGTCTACCCTATCTATGCTTCTCATAATTTTATATTTTTCTATCAGGTCTCTCCTGAACTTCTGGCATTCCAGTTTGTCCGACCTCTCTTTGTAACTAAAACCATCTAATCTGGGCAGTATTCCCATTTGCCAAGTCCCCGTCCCATTTCCAACTGCACCACTCTGTCCTGGGCCTCCTCCATTGTCAGAGTGAGGCCCAACGTAAATTGGAGCAACAGCACCTCATATTTCACTTGTGCAACTTACAGCCCAGCGGTATGAACATTGACTTCTCTAATTCTAAGTAACTTCATCTCATACTCTCCTTCCCTCCACACTCCGTCCCTGCCCCCTGCCTCCACCCCAGCCATTTTACCAAGTCTACAGTTCTTGAGATCCCACCTTCCCCAGACAACAATGGACCTACCAGGCACCACCCTGCATGAGGTCAATTGTGGCTGACTCTGATTGGTCCACGTCATTTATTGCCTCCAGTTCTTCTCCTCCCCACCGCCCCCAACCGCTACTTTCGGTCTGAAGAAGGGTCCCAACCCGAAAAAAGTCATCGAAAAGCAACAAACATGATCAAAAATAGACACAAAGTCCCAGAGTTACTCAACTGGTCATGCAGCATCTCTGGAGAAAAAGGATGGGTGACGTTTCGGGACGGGACCCTTCTTCAGACCCTCAATCATCCCTTTTCTCCAGGGATTCTGCCTGACCAGCTGAGTTACTCCAGCATTGTGTGACTATTCTGGTAACCCTCTTCTGCAGCCTCTCCAAGGCCTCCTAATCAATCCTGTGATGGGGAGACCAGAAGTGCACACAGAGTCCAATGTCCGGATCCATCGTCTTGGAGATTTTCTTGAGATCACACAACCAGACCTAGCCAACAATGGAACTACCAGACAACACCCCCCCTGAGGTCATTTGTGGCCGATCCTGATAGATCCTGGTCTTTTCCCAAATCCTTGTTTCCCCATCTCCCCACCAGAGAACATACTCTAGATTCAAGGTGAAGGGGAAATGATTTAATAGGAATGATTTAATGAGGGGTAACTTTTTCACACAGAGGGTGGTGGGTATATGGAACAAGCTGCCAGAGGAGGTAGTTGAGGCTGGGACTATCCTGACTTTTAAGAAACAGTGAGACAAGTACAAGGATAGGACAGGTTTGGAGGGATATGGACCATGGGATGTCAGGACTTTCATATGAGGAAAGATTGCATAGACTCGGCTTGTACTCGCTGGAATTTAGAAGATTGAGGGGGGATCTTATAGAAACTTACAAAATTCTTAAGGGGTTGGACAAGCTAGATGCTGGAAGATTGTTCCCGATGTTGGGGGAGTCCAGAACAAGGGGTCACAGTCTAAGGATAAGGGGGAATTCCTTTAGGACCGAAATGAGGAAAACATTCTTTACACAGAGAGTGGTGAGTCTCTGGAATTCTCTGCCACAGAAGGTAGTTGAGGCCAGTTCATTGGCTATATTTAAGAGGGCGTTAGATGTGGCACTTGTGGCTAAAGGGATCAGGGGGTATGGAGAGAAGGCAGGTACGGGATACTGAGTTGGATGATCAGCCATGATCATATTGAATGGCGGTGCAGGCTCGAAGGGCCGAATGGCCTACTCCTGCACCTATTTTCTATGTTTCTATGTTTCTAAACGCAGGCAGGTGGGACTAGTGTAGCTGGGACATGTTGGCTGGTGTGGGCAAGTTGGGCTGAAGGGCCTGTTTCCACATTGTATCGCTCTATGAATCTATGACTCTCACCCCGTACTGTCAGTCTGAAGAAGGGTCTCGACCCCAGGTCTCTGATGACACCACATGGGAAGAAACAAGCTTGTAAACATGGCCAGTAATGGCAGTGACCTCAGTGACCTCAATCCGAAAATAAGAGAAAAAGAGCGATTTAATATTAAAATACTTCAGCAAAGTATTTTTAATTGGAAATTGACTCATAATCACAAGAATATAACCGCTGCATTCCATTACAGATTCTGGAATTATTAATCACTTTATATTAAAGATTTATGCAGTAAATTGTGCTGAGCAAAATGGGATCATTAACGATGAACCGGGGCTGAAGAAAGTATATAATGTGAGGACAGGGTTGACAGTCAGAACCTTTTTCCAATACTTTAATTTTTAAGACTTTACTTTCATGTATAGCCATTGAGGGAGTGCAGCGTAGGTTTACAAGGTTAATTCCCGGGATGGCGGGACTGTCTTATGCTGAGATAATGGAGCGGCTGGGCTTGTACACTCTGGAGTTTAGAAAGATGAGAGGGGATCTCATTGAAACATATAAGATTGTTAAGGGCTTGGACACGCTAGAGGCAGGAAACATGTTCCCGATGTTGGGGGAGTCCAGAACCAGGGGCCACAGTTTAAGAATAAGGAGTAAGCCGTTTAGAACGGAGACGAGGAAACACTTTTTCACACAGAGAGTGGTGAGTCTGTGGAATTCTCTGCCTCAGGTGGAGGCGGGTTCTCTGGATGCTTTCAAGAGAGAGCTAGATAGGGCTCTCAAAAATAGCGGAGTCAGGGGATATAGGGAGCAGGCAGGAACGGGGTACTGATTGGGGATGATCAGCCATGATCACATTGAATGGCGGTGCTGGCTCGAAGGGCCGAATGGCCTAATCCTGCACCTATTGTCTATTGTACTTTGTGTGTTATGACTGTAGGCAGGTCTATTTCCTTCCTGGGATAAATATAGTTTTATCGTATCTTAATGGCTCGATTGTAATCATGTATTGTCTTTCTGCTGACTGGTTAGCACGCAACGAAAACTTTTCACTGTACCTCGGTACACATGACAATAAACAAAACTGTACTGAAAGTGTACATTTACCCAGATCTCGGTCTGTTCTTTCCACCTGGGAATGTTTGATCAAGCAGTCCAGATGTTCTCCAGCCTTGTTTTCTTGAAGGCACACTTTGAGTAGACCTATTGACAATAGACAATAGACAATAGACAATAGGTGCAGGAGTAGGCCATTTGGCCCTTCGAGCCAGCAACACCATTCAATGTGATCACGGCTGATCATCCCCAATCAGTACCCCGTTCCTGCCTTCTCCCCATATCCCCTGACTCCGCTATTTTTAAGAGCCCTATCTAGCTCTCTCTTGAAAGCATCCAGAGAACCTGCCTCTGCCCTCTGAGGCAGAAAATTCCACAGACACACCACTCTCTGTGAGAAAAAGTGTTTCCTCGTCTCCGTTCTAAATGGCTTACTCCTTATTCTTAAACTGTGGCCCCTGGTTCTGGACTCCCCCAACATCCGGAACATGTTTCCTGCCTCTAGTGTGTCCAAGCCCTTAACAATCTTATATGTTTCAATGAGATTCCCTCTCATCCTTCTAAACTCCAGAGTGAAAATTTAAGTGATGCACCTGATAATTCTTCCACTTACAGACCGCGACATCCCTTTTGTTACAGAGAGCAGGCTAACTTCAGCACAAGTCTGGGTTGCTATGTCACTGTCTCATCTTATAAACCATTCAGCGGGTGGTTTGCAAACTGCCTGCTGTTCTAGGAAATACTATATGGTTGGATCTCCCAGTTGGAAGCTGTGCGGAAGAATTTGTAATTGATAATTATCGTCAAAGAGTCAAACCACATGGAAACGAGCTTTTTATCACAAGTTGCCAACCAAGATGCCACATCTACGTTAGTCGAGAAGAAGAGATAGATCGGCCATTACAGAAGAAAGACTGGATAGACTCGGCTTGTACTCGATAGAATTTAGAAGATTGAGGGGGGATCTTATAGAAACTTATAAAATTCTTAAGGGGTTGGACAGGCTAGATGCAGGAAGATTGTTCCCGATGTTGGGGAAGTCCAGAACAAGGGGTCACAGTTTAAGGATAAGGGGGAAATCTTTTAGGACCGAGATGAGAAAAAAAAAATTCAGACAAAGAGTGGTGAATCTGTGGAATTCTCTGCCACAGAAGGTAGTTGAGGCCAGTTCATTGGCTATATTTAAGAGGGAGTTAGATGTGGCCCTTGTGGCTAAAGGGATCAGGGGGTATGGAGAGAAGGCAGGTACAGGATACTGAGTTGGATGATCAGCCATGATCATATTGAATGGCGGTGCTGGCTCGAAGGGCCGAATGGCCTACTCCTGCACCTATTTTTCTATGTTTCTATGTTTCTGTGTTATGGAGAGAAGGCAGGTAAGGGATACTGAGTTGGATGATCAGCCATGATCATATTGAATGGCGGTGCTGGCTCGAAGGGCCGAATGGCCTACTCCTGCACCTATCTTTCTATAATTGAATGGCGGAGCAGACTTTAGGGGCCGAATGGCCTAATTCTTTTGCTACCACATGAACAATTGGGACCTGGTGATGTTGAGGACAGTGATATACTTGTACAATGCTGTTGGGAGTTGCAGGGATTTTGAATTAATAACAATGAAGATACAAAGGAACATGGTGTATAACCAGGGGCTGAAAGTGAAGATATGTGTTTTCATTCACGTCTAGTCTCTTGCAGTCTCAGTGGGAGAGGGCAGAGTGAGGTGTGGAAATGCAGTCAGTTTAAATTCTACCACTAGTGCCTAGAGCAAAGTAGCACTTTTCTTTGGAGCAAACCTCATTCACATTGATTGCAGAGAAAAGCACATCTTGAATCAGCATTTGGATACTTTTGTAATAGGAATAAAGCACACCTACTCCTCGACTTCCTCCGAACGCTTCGGAAGTTTGGCATGTTTCCAACAACCCTCTACAGATGCACCATTGAAAGCATTTTATCGGGATGCATTTGAGAACAGCTCCATCCAAGACCGCCAGAAATAGCAGAGAATTGTGGAGGCAGCCGGGGCCCTCACCCAAACCAACCAAGCAACCTCCCTTCCATTGACTCCATCTACACCTCACGCTACCTCACATGGCCAGCAGCATCATCGAGGACCAGTCTCACCCCCTCTTCCGCCCGTCTCCCATCAGGCAAGAGATACAGAAGTGTGAAAATGCACACCTCCAGATACAGGGTCAGTTTCTTCTCAGCTGCTATCAAGCAACTGAACCATTCTATCTACAGTCCTGAGCTACCTCAGTGGAGACCCTCGGACTATCTTTAATCAGACTTTACCAGATTTTATCTTGCACTAAAGGTTATTTCCCTTATCATGTTTCTGTACTGGTTGGTACGCAACAAATGCTTTTTACTGTACCTCAGTACACGTGACAATAAACTAAACTGAACTGTATTATAGGGCAAGGTGCAGGACTCAGTCTCAGGGAGGTACATCTTGGAAACAGGCCCTTTGGCCACCCGGTCAACGTTGACCATCAACCACTCATTTACACAAATTCTAACATTAGACAATAGACAATAGGTGCAGGAGGAGGCCATTCGGCCCTTCGAGCCAGCACCACCATTCAATTTAATCATGGCTGATCATTAATCTAATTTTTATTTTCCCCATCTTCCCATTAACTGCCCCCAGATCCCACCACTAACCCACACACTAGCCGTAATTTACCGTGGCCAGCTCGCGTGTCTTTGAGGTGTAGGAGGAAGCCCAGGTGGTCTCTGGGAGAGCGTGCAAACTCCACACAGACAATAGTGGAGATTGGGATCGAACCTGGGTCCCTGGTGCTGTGAGATGGGAGTTCTATGGTCTGCATCACCGTGCACCCCTCATTATCAATGGAATCAATGATGCTCAAAGAAGTTGGCAAGAGTGTCCAATTTGGTCTAACAGGTTCATGAATAAAGACCACTGTTCATAATTCTGATCGTACGTTTGTGCATGTGTAGTTGTGGGTATATTGTGCAGTGGTGTGAGAATGAGAGCTTCCATATCATGGGATCATAAGGTCATATTTAGGTCATATACAGAATTCGGCCATTCGGCCCACCACATACTCACCATTCAATCACGGCTGATCTATCTCTCCCTCCTAACCCCATTCTCCTGCCTTCTCCCCCATAACCTCTGACACCCGTACTAATCAATAATCTATGCATCTCTGCCTTAAAAGTATCCACTAACGCAGCCCCCACAGCTTTCCGTGGCAAAGAATTCCACAGATTCACCACCCTCTGACTAGATAAATTTCTCCTCATCTCCTTCCTAACAGCACATCCTTTAATTCTGAGTCTGTGACCTCTAGTCTGAGATTCTCCCACCAGTGGTCCTAGACTCTCCCTTCTGAAGTTCGTTGTGTCTACTTGCCTCCACTAGGTTCTTTACCGCCCAGCTCAACACTATCCCTACCTCTTGCGCTGCCACAGATGTTGTTTCTCAAATTGCTTTTGCACCATCTTTTACTTTTCACAGTTTAGAGATACAGCGCGGAAACAGATCCACGCACATTAACATTATCCTACACACACTAGGCCCAATTTACATTTACACCAAGCCAATTAACCTAAAAACCTGCACGTCTTTGGAATGTGGGAGGAAACCGAAGATCTCAGAGAAAACCCACGCAGATCACGGGGAGAACGTACAAACTCCGTAGAGACAGCACCCGTAGTTGGGATTGAACCCGGGTCTCTGGCGCTGTGATGCAACAACTCTACCGCTGCGCCCCCCTCTGTGCTGTTCTTTTTTTTTTGTAAAGCAGCATCTGCAGTTCCTCCCATCTACTTTCCTGTAACATTAGGTTCTTGACCACCCCGTTCAACTCTAATCCTACCTCAACACCAGACCACCTCCTGCACTATCCGAGAATTGTGTTTCTCCAATTGTGTTTTAACACTGATGTCTTCCTTTTGCACCATCTTTTACGGAGCACAATCTTGTCTAATTTATGTATAATTTATGTTTCTGCGTGTTATCTGAGTCTAGGTGCCCGTGACGCTGCTGTAGGCTAGATTAATGTTGAACCAGCTTAATGCTGGATGACTCAGACTGTGTTAGGAATAAATGAATGAATTATGGGTGCAAATAAACTCTGCAATCATCAAATGAAGCTCGGTTGGAAGTTGCATGAGGAGGAATTTCTTTAGTCAGAGGGTGGTGAATCTGCCACAGAAGGCTGGGGAGACCAAGTCAATGGATATTTCTAAGGGAGAGAGAGGGATATATTCTTAATTATACGGGTGTTCAGGGTTATGGGGAGAAGGCAGGAAAATGGGGTTAGGAGGGAGAGATAGATAAGCCATGTTTGAAGGGTAGTGTAGACTTGATGGGATAAATGGCGTAATTCTGCTCCTATCACTTATGACATAGAAACATAGAAAATAGGTGCAGGAGGAGGCCATTCGGCCCTTCGAACCAGCACCGCCATTCATTGTGATCATGGCTCATCATCCCCTATCAATAACCCGTGCCTGCCTGCTCCCCATACCCCAGTGTAGTTTACTAATGCCCCTGTCCCACTTAGGAATCCTGAACGGAAACCTCTGGAGACTTTGCGCCCCACCCAAGGTTTCCGTGCGGTTCCCGGAGGTTTTTGTCAGTTTCCCTATTGGTAAAAAGTGGTTTCCGTTTTAAAAATCTATAATTTTTTAGTCGAAGCCAGTTGCGATGCTAGTTGAAGGTGGTTGCCCGAGGACAAAAACATCCGGGAACCTCCGGGAACTGCACGGAAACCTTGGGTGGGGCGCAAAGTCTCCAGAGGTTTCCGTTCAGGTTTCCTAAGTGGGACAGGGGCATTTATATTGCAACTTTGCAGAACCGTTGGTGAGGCTGCACTTGGAGTATTGTGTGCACTGCTGGTCACCAATATCAGAGTGTGCAGAGGAGGTTCATCAGTATCATGCCTGGGTAGACAGAACATGCTGGACCAACTCAGCGGCTCAGGCAGCATCTCTGGAAAAAAGGAATAGGTGGCGTTTGGGGTTGAGACCCTTCACCAGACGGATATTGCATAGGCTGTCCCTGGAGGGAAGAAGACTAATGGGTGACCTGATGGAAGCATATGGAATTATGAGAGGCAGAGAGAGCGTAGATGGTTCGAACCTTTCTCCCATGGTAGATGTTTCGTAAAAAAGAGGGCATCCGTTTAAGGCGAGAGAAAGGAGTTCGAAATGAGAGCTGAGGGATGCATTTATTCCACAGAAAGTGGTTGATGTCTGGAAGACTCTGGCAGGAATCAGATATAATAACCTTGACTAAAAGGCAAAGATAGACCAAAAAGCTGGAATAACTCAGTGGGTCAGACAGCATCTCTCGAGAGAAGGAATAGTTGACATTCTTCAACCCGAAACGTTAACCATCCCTTCTCTCCAAAGATGCTGCCCGTCCCGCTGAGTTACTCCAGCATTTTGTGTCTATCTTCGGTTTAAACCAGTATCTGTAGTAGCAATGTTACATAATTTTGAGATTTTAAAAAATCAAGTCTGCAATTTATCCCATCAGATAAAGCATAAAAAGAAGTTTAATTTGACACCTAATTCACTTTCATATCTTCAGTATTAAGAAAGTTATGACCATTTTCATATAGGAAATTAGCATCTTGTTCCCCATTGCCTTTTAATTGACTTAACTCAAAAGTTGTGATCAAGGACAGTCAAAAGCCCATAACTTTCTTAAAGATTAAGAGAACTCAATGAAATTTTCAGTTATTATAGATTGAAGCATTCTGAAACAAATATGAAACAATCTTACTTGGATTACCTGAAATTAAAGCATATAATTAGTTAGTTATCTAATTGTAGCTAATTACAAAATTCAATGAGTAGATCTAAACATCTATCCATTTCTTAAGAAAAGATAAACTTTTTTTTAAATTGCCTAAGTGTCCAAATAACATTCACACAATAATCCACAATATAACATAATTTTTAAATCAAATTTTCATGAATTTCTAGGCCAAATGGAAGGAATTTAGTGTTTAATGCCTGTAAATTAATGGCCATTTAAATCAACAAGCGAGTGGGTTTTAGTGGAATGCGGTGGATTGGAACGTTGTGGTTTGCAGTGAAGTCATGAGGAAAAATACTGTTGGTTCATACATTTTTTGGACCCCATTTCGCAACATGAAAATGTGATTAAAGCCTCCCGAAAAACCAACTTTTAATATAAAAATAAACGGTGTACCTTTTTATCTCCCCTACGCAAAATCCTTCCCGTTGTCGGCGCTCACGGCTTTTGAAGGTGATTTTTAAATTACTCTAGTTAATAAATAATCTAGCGTAATTTAAAAATACCTTCATGAATGAAATGTCGGAGCGATTTTTCTTCCGCAACGAAATCGCCCGACATGGATCGATTTTCCCAGTCTGCAGAAAAACAGCACTTTAAGCCCGCCCCCCTCTGAAAGGCGCCAAAGTCACGCACACGGGGAGCGGCAGAACTGCAGCGCTGCTCAAGGTAAGTTTTGTAACATACCTATCTGGAGTTACTTCCTACACGGGTTTAAAAGGCATTTGGATAGACATTAATATAGTGAGTACACAGAATTATACATAATGAATGCAGGTAAATAGGATCAATGTGCATGGCACAGACATGATGGGCCGAAGGGCCCCTTCCTGTGCTGTAGGGCTCCAAGACTTGATTGGTGAGAGGATGTGTGACGGGAAGCAGTTGTGGGAAACGTCATAGACAGAATTAAGAAATGGAAGAGGATTTAAGACTGTCGTGGGAATTGTGCATAGGCCTACTGACAGCAGCTGTGCAGCAGTAACATGCATAAATGCAGAGTAGATGAGTAGGAAAAAAACAGAGCATGGTCTTAAAGGAGGTTTTTTTTTAAATTAGGATAAGTGTATAACCTAGGGTATTTCTTGAGCGGGTTCAAGATTGTTTTTTCCAACAAAGGTCCCAGGACCATCAAAGGTCAGGTCATATTAGACTTAGTAATGAACACTGAACTAGATTTAGTTAACACCCAGAGGTGTGTGAACATTTATCTAATAGGAATCATGGTATGATCAAGGTCAATGTAGCATTTGAAAAGGGGAAATGTGGAATACCTGCTCAGAATATAGATTTGAGTAAGGCAGACTTCAGCACGATGGTACACACTGTCTCCGTGGAACAATGGGTGGGTCACGCACACTGATCTCTGGCGTGCACTGTTCACACTGACAATGATTGTGAGTAGGCTCACGTGACAGTAATTGGCACAACTTAGACAGATGACTGTTCATAAGGACATAAGTTCATAAGTGATAGGAGTTCCATGACTCGATTGGTGAGAGGATGTGTTCACTGCACATCCCGTATGTGTATGTGACGAATAAACTTGACTTGACTTGACGAGCTGAATTAGGCCATTCGGCCCATCAAGTCTACACCGCCATTCATCCATGGCTGATCTATCTCTCCCTCCTAACCCCATTCTCCTGCCTTCTCCCCATAACCCCTGACACCCGCACTAATCAAGAATCTATCTTTCTCTGCCTCATCGTCCTAAAGGAACATCCTTTAATTCTGAGGCTGTGACCTTTAGTCATAGACTCTCCCACTAGTGGAAAGATTCTCCCCACATCCACTCTATCCAGGCCTTTCACTATTCGGTAAGTTTCAATGAGGTCCCCCCTCATCCTTCTAAACTCCAGTGAGTGCAGGCCCAAATGGTTATCATATGTTAAAGCACCTGCATGCTTGATCAATAGAGAGGGCCCCTTCTCTGATGGTATAGCAGAGAACATTCATCTGTATCCAAAAATCCGTAGCCTCCTTTTGCTCTTGTATTTTATTTAATTCACATGTTTAATCACTAATGTTTTATTATTAATGTTTAATGTTTTATGTGTCATTCCTAACTGTCACTGTATGTCATGTTGTCACTTGAGGGCGGAGCACCGAGGCAAATTCCTTGTATGTGAATACTTGGCCAACAAACTTATTAATTCATTCAGTGCCCTTGCAGGCTCAACATGTTGGCGGGTGGAAGGAGTGAGAGGTTTGCTGACTGTTGGTCTGGAATGGCATCAACATTCTTGGGAGCCTTTGGCTTTGGAACCATCAGGGCGAGAGGAGAAAATCACATCGGACTTGTGCTTGTAACTTGCAGGCAATGGAAAGGTTTTGGGCGAAGGGAAGTGAGACACACTCGTTGCAGAGTGCCAAGCCTCTGACTAGCTCTTGCAGCCACATCATTTATATGCCATTCCCAGTTAAGTTCTGCTCAATGGAACAGAAACATAATTGGACCTGCCAACTAAATGGCATGGAAGATTGAATGATTGCAATGGTCTTGCATGATAGAGTAGGTAGTTAGCTTCTCTCTCGTTGTGAAGGTCATTGCTTGGCACTTGAGTTGTACAGTGCTTTCTGCCCATTTGTTATGTTGAGGCTGGATGTTGTTTTGGGTCTTGCTGCATGGAAAATGGATTGCCTCATTATCTGAGGAACTGAGTTTAGAATAGACTGTGCAGTCAATGCAGTTGTTTCTCAGGCCTGAGTGTGTGTTGGTGGGATACCATCGACGATTCAGCTCTAGATAGGCCCTTGGTGCCATAGAAACAGGCCCTTCGACCCAACTCACCCCCGTCGACCAACATGGCCCTTCCACACTAGTCCCACCTGCCCACGTTTGGTCCATATCCCTCTTAACAATAGACAATAGACAATAGGTACAGGAGCAGGCCATTTGGCCCTTCGAGCCAGCACCGCCATTCAATGTAATCATGGCTGATCATCCCCAATCAGTACCCCGTTCCTGCCTTCTCCCCATATCCCCTGACTCCACTATCTTTAAGAGCCCTATCTAGTTCTCTCTTGAAAGCATCCAGAGAACCTGCCTCCACCGCCCTCTGAGGCAGAGAATTCCACAGACTCACCACTGTCTGTGAGAAAAAGTGTTTCCTCGTCTCCATTTTAGATGGCTTACTCCTTATTCTTAAACTGTGGCCTCTGATTCTGGGCTCCCCCAACACCGGGAACATATTTCCTGCCTCTAGTGTGTCCAAGCCCTTAACAATCTTATATGTTTCAATGAGATTCCCTCTTATCCTTCTAAACTCCAGAGTGTACAAGCCCAGCCGCTCCATTCTCTCAGCGTATGACAGTCCCGCCATCCCGGGAATTAACCTTGTAACCTTTCCTATCCAGGTACCAATCCAAATGTCTTTCAAATGCTGTGATAGTACCTGCCCTAACTACCTCCTCTGGCAGCTCGTTCCACACACTCACCACCCTTTGTGTAAAAAAAGTTGCCCCTCAGGTTCCTATTAAATCTTCCCCCCTCTCACCTTAAAACAATGTCTTCTGATTTTTGATTGCCTTACTCTGTAAAAGACTGTGCATTTACCCTACCTATTCCATTCATGATCTTACATACCTCCATCATCCTCCTGCACTCCAAGGAATAGTCCTAACCCGTTCAATCATTCCTCAGTGCCTCGAGTCCAGGCAACATCCTTGTAAATCTTCTCTGCACCCTTTCCATCTTTCCCATAGCAGGGTGAACAAAACTGGTCTTCCCAATCTTTCGGTCTGAAGAAGGGTTCCGACCCAAAATGTCATCTAATCCTTTTCTCCAGAGATGCTGCCTGTCCCGTTGAGTTAAGTAAGTAAGTTTATTGGCCAAGTATTCACATACAAGAAATTTGCCTTGGTGCTCCGCCCACAAGTAACAACATGACATACAGTGACAGTTACGAATGACTCAGAAAACACTAAACATTAATAATAATAAAACATTTATAACCATATAACAATTACAGCACGGAAACAAGCCTTCTCGGCCCTTCCAGTCCGTGCTGACCATTTATTTTCCCCTAGTCCCATCTACCTGCACTCAGACCATACCCCTCAATTCCCTTCCCATCCATATACCTATCCACTTATAATGATAAAACACCATTGATCAAGCATGTGAACCAACACAATACCAGATCAAAGGGAGGCTACAGATTTTTGGCTGTTGAGTAGAGCAACTACTCGTGGATAAAAACTGTTTTTATGTCTGGCTGTGGCAGCTTTGACAGTCCGGAGTCGCCTTCCAGAGGGAAGTGATTCAAAGAGTTTGTGGCCAGGGTGAGAGGGGTCAGAGGTGATCTTGCCCGCTCGCTTCCTGGCCCTTGCAGTGTACAGTTCATAAATGGAGGGAAGGTTGCAGCCAATAACTTTAGCATTCTCAGTTACCTCAGCATTCTGTGTCCAACTTGGGTATAAACCACCATCTGTATTTCATTCCTACACAATTTATTACAGTGACAAGATTATGCCTTATATACAAAGGGAGACAAAAATGCTGGAGAAACTCAGCGGGTGAGGCAGCATCTATGGAGCGAAGGAATAGGTGATGTTTCAGGTCGAGACCCTTCTATACAAAGTCCCCAATCCAATGCATGGACTTCATCTCTACACAGCCTGTGGAATAGCCACCCTGATGAAGCAACCCCTGGACAGATACATCAATGACTGGTACGTTAGTGTGTACGACATTGATCTTTCCATTCATGTCGATTCTCTCGCCACCTACTTGGAAGGCAGCCCATCCTGGCGGGTCACTCAGAGGTGGTGTGAGCGAGCGATTCTAACTTTAAATTGGATTCCCTCTCATCTGCCACGAGCAGCAGATGGTAGGGGAGGGAATGAATGTTTAATGGGGTACAGGGGTGCTGAGCAAGCAAACCATCTATTCCCAGACGGTGGCAACAAGTTTTAGAAAGTTGTTCTGACTTGCAACCATGCGGGCAAGTGGGGAGTTCTCTGTAACCATGTGTGCACAGGCGGTGGAAAGCTTTGTCGAGTCAGTGGGTAGGTAAATTGCCAGAGAAACATCAGCGTCTGAACAGTTGCTGTAGCCACAGAGATGGTGTCAGGTCCAATTAAATTCGTAGTTATTTGGAACCCGCAGGATATGAGTGATGGGGTCTTCAATAATGGTAATGTGAATGAATGGCAAGGGAGGGTGTTGGAGTGTCGTGTTTTAGATAATCATCGCCTGGCATTGGTGTGGCCACAGATGTTGCTTGTCCCTCATCAGCCTGGGCTTGGTCTTGCTGCATGTTGGCAGGGACAGCGAGCTCCATCTGGGGGAATGCATCGAATAAATGTACTCTGCACACACTCGCACACGCCCCCACTTTTTGATGATGCAAAGGCTACCTGTGACTGAACAACTGGGACCAGCAACAAAAAGCTTTTAACAACCTCGGCACACGTGACAATAAACTAAACTAAACTAATAACTGAAGATAGGCACAAAAAGCTGGATTAACTCAGCGGGACAGGCAGCATCTCTGGAGAAGAGGAATGGGTGACGTTTCGGGTCAAGACCCTTCTTCGGACTAGGGTCTCGACCCAAAACGTCACCCATTCCTTCTCCTCAGAGATGCTGCCTGTCCCGCTGAGTTAGTCCAGCATTTTGTCTCTATCTTCAGTTTAAACCAGCATCTGCAGTTCCTTCCTAGACCAATAACTTCCAGTCCCAGACACTACACTGGGAAAGTTTGGAGATTTAGTTTAGTTTCGAGATTCAGAGTGGAAACAGGCCCTTCGGCCCACCGAGTCCGCGCCGACCAGCGATCCCCGCACACTAACACTATCCTACACACACTGGGGACAATTTACAATTATACCTAAGCCAATTAACCTACAAACCTGTACGTCTTTGGAGAGTGGGAGGAAACCGGAGATCCCATAGAAAACCCACGCAGGTCACGGGGAGAACGTACAAACTCCGCACAGACAGCACCCGTAGTCAGGATTACACCTGGGTCTCTGGCGCTGTGAGGCAGCAACTCTACCGCTGACCCCAACAGTCACAACCTTCTTTGGTGTTCTCGGAATGATTGACCTGTGGACTGGCATACTAAAGTTGGACACAAAGCTACGTTCAATATTAATTACACAGTCAATGTTTTCAATTAAATTTGTATTACTTAAATAATAAATGACAAACCACTTGCCTTCATTTAGTTTCTTTAGTGAAAATCATTGACTTCATTAAAATGAATGTTCATAAGTGTTAGGAGCAGAATTAGGCCATTCAGCCCATCAAGCCTACTCCTCCATTCAATCATGGCTGATCTATCTTTTCCTCTCCACCCCATTCTCCTGCCTTCTCCCAATAACCCCTGAGACCCGACACAAGAATCTGTCATACTCCGCCTTGAGAATGTCCATTGACTTGGCCTCAACACCCTTCTGTGGCAATGAATTCCACAGATTCACCATCCTCTGACTGAACAAATTCCTCCTCATCTCCTTCCTAAAGGAACGTCCTTTAATTCTGAGGCTGGGTCCTAGAATAGGAGTACATGTGTTAACGGTGTGTGGATTATAGTTGAGGGGCCAGGTGTGAAGTGTATGTGGACTCTTGGCTCAGTATATCAAAGACCCTATAGCGAGCAAGATAGTCCACTCAACGAAAAAGACGTAGCACGGTCATGGGCAGTTTCATGGGTAATTTAAGGCCCCGTTTCGGTAACCGGCTTCCGTCTCCGCACCAAAGATCCCGTAGGTTACTAGTGCGGAGACGTAACCCGGTTACGGAAACATCCTCGTAAAAATAAAAGTTATTTGGTAAAAGTCTTCTCCTAAATTTCAGAATTTTAATTTATTAACACAAACTTGATTAACGCAACGTTGATTACACTGCGAGTCGGGTCGGGTCCGGTTACGGAAATGGGTGAAAAAATGGCCCACGTTCCGTTCAGTTGCGTACTACACGTCAGCCCATTGCATTTAGCAGGAGTGGTCTATCTTGCTCCGCTATAGGATCTTTGCAGTATATTACTGATCCATCGGTGGGCTTGGTTTCATGCCTCCGGACAAGGGTGTCCAGCGCATCTTCTTGCATTTATTTTCAAGGCGGTTTTTGAGCACGTCTTTGAATCATCCCTTCTGTCCCCCTGCTAAAGCTTCATAGATGATTAACAATTTCCTTTGAAATCCAGTGCAGATTATTCATATCCAGGGAGAACTAGCTGCTCCTTCCCAGGAGGTAACACCAGTCACTCAGTTCAAATCAGTAAGTTTGTAAATCTCATCAGGAGATTTCATAAGAGAGCAAAAGAAAATCAATTTATATTTCCAAGAAACAATTTAATTTAATAAAGCTGCCACAGGGCCAAGAGGTTCATGGAAGAAAAAGGCTGCTAATTAAAACCTATACTGACTATGCCGGTGTATTGGGGACTGCGTACATCATTCTGGTTGCACAGACGAACCAGAATGATGTCAGAACACACCGGGTCAAAATACCAGGAGCCACTCCATAAACCCGGCTTTTATTCCCTGGAATATTGGAAGTTAAAGGTTGATTTGAGGTTTTTAGGAGAGGAATGAATTAAAAGTGAGACAGAGAGACCTTTTTCTGCTGGTGAAGCAGTTTCAGTGAAACTATTTTTTTCTCTTTTCATTTTAGAGATTCAGTTTACTGCTTCCTACTCCCCGTAAAGCACGCCGTTCAGCATCTTTAGTTAAGTTTAGGGATACAGCGCAGAAACAGGAACTTCGACCCACGAGTCCGCGCCGACCAGTGATCCCCGCACACTAACACTATCCTACACTCACTTGGGACAATATACAATTATACCAAGCCAATTAAGCTATAAACCTCTACGTCTTTGGAGTGTGGGAGGAAACCGAAGATCTCGGAGAAAACCCACGCAGGTCACGGGGAGAACGTACAGACAGCACCCGTAGTCGGGATTGAACCTGGGTCTCTGGCGCTGTAAAGGGCCTGTCCTACAAGCATGCAACTCCATGCGATGAGCGTGACCTAACGTGGTCGCTTGAGCCGTCCGGCGTCACGGGGCCGGTCCCACTTCGATCGCCGGAGCCGTGCGGAATTGTGCGGAGTTCGTCCCGATATCGTGCGAGGCTATGTTCAAAAATTCCGCGCGGCAACGGCTTGTCGGCTCGCAGTCGCCTCGACGCATGACACACCGCCTCGACGTCGTGCCTCCGTGAACCTATCTGTAGGTGCCTCCGTGACCCTCTATGTGTGTGGCTCCGTGGCCCTCTGTGTGTGTGCCTCTGTACCCCTCTCTGTGTGTCCCTCTCTGTCCATGCGAACTTACCTTAAGACTTCGCTCCAAGTTCGCCTCACTTTGCGCCTCGTTGCGCCACTCACCCGACCTCCGCGCGGCCCTCGCTGCCGGTTTGGTCGCGCTTGCCGCATGCAGGCGCATGCTGGTGGGAACGGCCCTGTACAGGGGATCACCCGACCTCCGCGCGGCCCCCGCTTCTAGTTTGATCGCGCTCATCGCATAGAGTTGCATGCTGGTGGGACAGGCCCTTAAGGCAGCAACTCTACCGCTGTGCCACCGTGCCGCCCACAGTTTGTGTACCACACCCTTCGAGGAAGAGGTGTCATCACAGCTTAGAAATGATATCTGCTCTGCACGATATCAAAGAGAATGACCCTGACATGATTACAATCAGGGACGCAAAGTATCTGGGAAGGAAATGCAGATGTTGATTTATACCAGAGAGCTGGGGTAACTCAGTGGGACGGGCAGCATCTCTGGTGAAAAAGAACAGGTGACGTCTCAAGTCGTTTAAGAAGGAACTGTGGCTGTGGTGTCGGGTCTGGGTTAAAGGAAGAGTTTCGGCCCAAAACGTTGCCTATTTCCTTCGCTCCATAGATGCTGCCGCACCCGCTGAGTTTCTCCAGCAATTTTGTCTACCTTCGACGTTTCAAGTCGGGTCTCTTTGTCAGACAGAAAATAGAAGTGAGGGGGAGGGGGGGGGGGGGGGGGGAATCAGCTGGAGGTGAGAAAAGGCCAGATCAAAGTAGGGCCAGCAACAGATGAGTTCAGGAAGGCTAGAGCCCACAATGGCTCATTGTTGGCTGGGGAAGGTGTGATAACAGGAGCAGTGAACAGGTCACATCCTTGTACAGCCTACTGCACTGGCCTCATGGTAGGCAGGATGGGATTTATTCTGGAGAGAATGCAGAGGAGATTCACCTGCTGTAACTAAGTCATTAGTTGTCGGACTTTAGTAGTCAGGATGGAACCCGGGTCTCTGCCACTGCAAGCGCTGTAAGGCAGCAACTCTACCGCTGCGCCACCGTGCTGCCCCGATCTTTTGGGGAGCTAAGAAATCTGAGGAAGAGGCAGTAAACTGGAGCTGAGGATCTTGGATCTACCGGTCTGCTTCAACCTCCACTTTCTCCTGATATTCTCGAGTACACCCAGGTAGTCTACATGAGATTGGGCGCAAGGCTGCGCCGTCTTTGCAAACTTGAAAAAGAACTTAGAAAGTGACAAGGTGTTGATTATAAACAACAATGAAACAGCAGTGGGTTACACAAAAAGCTGGAGAAACTCAGCGGGTGCAGCAGCATCTAAGGAGCGAAGGAGATAGGCAACGTTTCGGGTCGAGACCCTTCTTCAGACTGGTCAGGGATCAGGGAAACGAGAGATATAAACAGTGATGTGGAGAGATAAGGAACAATGAGTGAAAGATATGCAAAAAAGTATTGGTGATAAAGGAAGCAGGCCATTGTAAGCTGTTTGTGGTGTGAAAATGAGAAGCTAGTGCGACTGGGGGGGGGGGGGGGGGAGATGGAGAAGGAATGTCAGGGCCAGAGGGCTGAGGGAGAGGTGGGGGGGAGGCAGTCTGGGTTAACAGAATTGAGAAAATTCAATGTTTAAGCCCAGAGGATGCAGACTCCGCAAGCGGAATATGAGGTGCTGTTCCTCCAACTTGCGGTGTTGATCACTCTGGCCGTGGAGGAGGCCCAGGACCGAGAGGTCGGATACGGAATGGGAGGGGGAGTTGAAGTGCTGAGCCACCGGGAGGTCGGGTTGGTTATTGCGGACCGAGCGGAGGTGTTCGGCGAAACGATCGCCCAGCCTCCGCTTGGTCTCACCGATGTAGATCAGCTGGCATCTGGAGCAACGGATGCAGTAGATGAGGTTGGAGGAGGTGCAGGTGAACCTCTGTCGGACTTGGAATGACTGTTTGGGTCCCTGAAAGGATTGGATGGGGGAGGTGAAGGGACAAGTGTGGCATCTCTTGCGGTTGCAAGGGAAAGTGCCCGGGGAAGGAGTGGAGCGGGAGGGGAGGGAAGAATTGACGAGGGAGTTGCGGAGGGAGCGGTCTTTGCGGAAGGCAGACAGGGGGGGAGATGGGAAGATGTGGCGAGTGGAGGGGTCACGTTGGAGGTGACGAAACTGGCGGAGGACTATCTGTTGTATGTGCTGGCTGGTGGGGTGAAAGGTGAGGACCAGGGGGACTCGGCCCTTGTTGTGAGTGGGGGAATGGGGAGAGAGGGCAGTGTTGCGGGGTATGGAGGAGACCCTGGTGCGAGCCTCATCTACAGTGGGGGAGGGGAATCCCCGTTCTCTGAAGAACGAGGACATTTGCGATGACCTGGTGTGGAACACGTCATGAAACAGCAGTGACTATTTGTTTCCCGGATATGTTTCACAACACTTGTGTTTTAGAGATAAGGTAAAAACTCAGGAAGACTGGAGTAGGGGGATTTACCCAGGCAAGGGGATCAACAAAATGAGAGTAAGAGGATTAATACGGCCCCAAAGCTGGATCGCAACAATATTCCTATGTGGCATTTGTCATTTTCACTCTTGCATCCCAAGGAGCTACTTATAGGGTCAAATCTCTCACACCTTGCCTCACCAGTTGTCCCTGCTGTATTCTCCAGCGCAGTGTTGGCTATTAACTTAATATGACGCCATCTGCCTCATGTGTGGAGATAAGGAGCCTATGTTCAAACAGTTCTCCATACCCTTGGAATGTCCAAAGGACTTCATGGAATTCGCTGCAAAGTGTGAGTTTGCTGGTGTAACAATCAGAAGTGGGCCAGCTCGTTTGTTCAAAGCAAGGCCCAGCAATGAAAAAACTATTGATATTTTCTGATCTGCTGAGGTTGGGGTTAACTGGCCTCTGCATCGAACCCAGTGAGGTCCCGAGACCACCATTCTACAGTTTCCCCAATCATTTTGACAATGCATATCACTGTTTCCTTACAACACACTGTACGTACCCCAGTGTTACTAAATATATGAAGAAGGGTTTCGGCCCGAAACGTTGCTTATCTCCTTCGCTCCATAGATGCTGCTGCACCTGCTGAGTTTCTCCAGCATTTTATGCACCCTTACTAAATATATGTCCAGCCACCTCCACCCATCCCCCCCTCCCAACACCTACACTATAATCAGTGTGAAGAAGGGTCCCGATCAAAAATGTCACCTAACCATGTTCTCCACAGATGCTGCCTGACCCGCTGAGTTACTCCAGCACTCTGTGAAACGTCACCTATCCATGTTCTCCACAGATGCTGCCTGACCTGCTGAGTTACTCCAGCACTCTGTGAAACGTCACCTATCCATGTTCTCCACAGATGCTGCCTGACCCGCTGAGTTACTCCAGCACTCTGTGAAACGTCACCTATCCATGTTCTCCACAGATGCTGCCTGACCCGCTGAGTTACTCCAGCACTCTGTGAAACGTCACCTATCCATGCTCTCCACAGACGCTGCCTGACCCGCTGAGTTACTCCAGCACTCTGTGAAACATCACCTATCCATGTTCTCCACAGACGCTGCCTGACCCGCTGAGTTACTCCAGCACTTGGTGCATTTGTTTTCTCAGCATCCCACCAAAAATTGGCCTGAACTATCTGGTGGCTGATCACAAAATAGTGCAAAAGTGCAAAGATAGTTGACGATACTAAAATACTATACCAACATGAAGATGCTATTCTCTGTAATACATTGAACTCTCTGGTCAACTTCCAAGGCCAACTGCACTGAAAGGTGCCAAGGTGGCCATCCGCGAGTCACAGCTCCAGGCGGAAGAGGGACATAGGGGTACACAAAATGCTGGAGAAACTCAGCGGGTGCAGCAGCATCTATGGAGCGAAGGAGATAGGCAACGTTTCGGGCCAAAACCCTTCTTCAGACTGATGGGGGTTGGGGGGAGGCAGGGGGAAAGAAAGGAAAAAGGAGGAGGAGGAGCCCAGGGGTGAGGGAGAGGTGGGAAGGGGAGGAGGCAGTCTGGGTTAACAGAATTGAGAGAATTCAACGTTCATGCCAAGAGGATGCAGACTCCCCAAGCGGAATATGAGGTGCTGTTCCTCCAACTTGCGGTGTTGCTCACTCTGGCCGTGGAGGAGGCCCAGGACCGAGAGGTCGGATACGGAATGGGAGGGGGAGTTGCTGAGCCACCGGGAGGTCGGGTTGGTTATTGCGGACCGAGCGGAGGTGTTGGGTGAAACGATCGCCAAGCCTCCGCTTGGTCTCACCGATATAGAGGGATATGTATGGCAGTTGGGACTAGTGTGGATGGGACATTGTTGGTCGGTGTGAGCTAGTTGGGCCGAAGGGCCTGTTTCTACACTGTATCACTCTATGACCACAACCAGGACCATCAGTGATCTGCCTCGGCCGAAAGTAGACGGTGAACTCTGAGGCGTTGCAACTCACGACAACTTCCATCCTCAGGAGGCGAAACATTAAAGATCATCAGAGTGAAGAGGAGATATATCCACTTAAAACTGGTCACTGGTGACCTTGAGAATCCGGCGTGCAATTTATTTCATCCGTGGCCTGACACTGAAAGAGGTTCAGTGCCAGCCTGTGAGACTCACACATGCTTGCGTGACAAAGTGACCAGGAAAGTGTTTTGCATTCAGGTGCAAACGAGAGGACAGAGCAAGTCACTGCACATTTTAATTTGCTCGCCTCACACCTATTAACTCTGGTGTCAACATGATAACAGATAATCACAGCAAAATAGGACAGGCCGCCAGTTCTTGCGGAAGTGCCTTCAACACCACTGACTTATTCATTCCATCTGCAAGTGATGTAGCACAATAGTACTTATGAAGTCTGTCAACGGACAAACTTGAATGCCTTGCAATATCCCATTTATTTTATATTTATATATTAAAATGCTTGCTTCCGGCTGCTCCTGGTGCAGCTAATCCCTGGTGCGAGGGATCTGATGGAGTTCGGAATTTGCACTAACTTGCAGACTTATCTCTGAAGCCTTTGCCGCAGACGGCTGTGGAGGCCAAGTCAATGGATATCAAGGCCCAGATAGATAGATTCTTGATCAGTGCGGGTGTCAGGGGTTATGGGGAGAAGGCAGGAGAATGGGGTCAGGAGGGAGAGATAGATCGACCATGATTGAGTGGCAGTAGACTTGATGGGCCGGATTTAGTTTAGGTAATTGTCACGTGTACCGAGGTACAGTGTAAAGCTTTTGTTGCGAGCTAACCAGCCAGCAGAAAGACGAATCGATCCATCCACAGTGTACAGATATATGACACTGTGTATCATGTGTCATGTATCTGGGAATAACGTTTAGTGCAAGGTAAAGCCAGCAAAGTCCGATCAAGGATAGTCCGAGGGTCACCAATGAGGTAGATAGTAGTTCAGCACAGCTCTCTGGTTGTGGTAGGATGATTCAGTTGCCTGATAACAGCCGGGAAGAAACTTTGGTAACTTTGTTAGTGCCAGAAACATGGCGACACTTGGCTCCGGGGATCAATAAAATATTGTATCATACTGCCTCGGCAAGGGTTGCTGCATGTTGTACCGGTTAAAAGCATTTCACTGCACCTCGGTACATGTGACAATAAAGAGTCATCATCATCATCATCGCATGGACCTTCCATTTGTGAGCCCACGACTCTCTCAATTCACCTCAGCTGCCTTCTGTAGCATTGCATCAGTCAGGTAGGTTGTGCTTCCTTGCAGCTCACACACTCACACATTGAATTTGCACTAACTTGCGAACTTATCTCTGAAGCCTTTGCCGCAGAAGGCTGTGGAGGCCAAGTCACTGGATATCAAGGTCCAGATAGATAGATTCTTGATTGAACATTGAATTCTCCCAATTCCGTTAGCCCTTGCGGTCTCCTCCCCTTCCTAGCTCTCCCTCAGCCTTCGTGCTCCTCCTCGTCCTTTTTCCTTTCTTCTCCCCGCCCCCCACCACCTCCATCAGTCTGAAGAAGGGCTTCGGCCCTAAACGTTGCCTATTTCCTTCGCTCCATAGATGTTACCTGTCTGAAGAAGAGTTTTGGCCCGAAACGTTACCCATTTCCTTCGCTCCATAGATGCTGCCGCACCTGCTGAGTTTCTCCAGCACTTTTGTCTACCTTCGATTTTCCAGCATCTGCAGTTCCTCCTTGAACACTCACACAGGGACGCAGCTTCAAATGACTTCCAGTGCCGGCAGAGACACCAATGCCTCGGGGGAATCAGTTCTTCTCAGGAGAGCAGGCGGGCAATGGAACTGACCCCAATAATATTAAATTTCAAACAGGGCGTCGGTAGTAATTTAAAATTAGTAATGGATGCAGGAAGAGTTTTAGAGGGTAAACTCCTTGAAGCAAGGTGTTTTGCTCAGTTTGGCTTTGATTCTGTCTCTCCTGAGATAAGACGCCCAATGCACAATGGAGCGGAGGCACTAATATCAAAGATAGAAGCGAGGGGCGGGCCTCGTGCACCGCTGCAGTCTCTCTTTTAATCACTTGGCTTCTTCCCAACGTTGGGTGACTACTGGGACTGGGACTGAACACTCCTTTAATTAAAATAGTACACTGCTGCACACCCTCCAAGGAGAAACATGCTGGATCACATTCAACATTTTGCTTAGCAGAGCAAGGACTGCTTCAGTGAAGTGGAACTGCAGCACTTGAAGGACATCCATGCAAGGTTACCAGAATAACCACACAACATTGCCGGGCCCTTATCGAAGACCCTTTGAATGGCCTTTACTGGACTTTATCTTGCAGCAAACATTATTCCCATTATTCACTGCATCACATATATATATATATGTACACTGTTAAATGTGTAGGAAGGAACAACAGACGCTGGTTTACACTGAAGATAGACACAAAGTGCTGGAGTAACTCAGTGGGTCAGGCAGCATCTCTGGAGAGAAGGAATGGGTGACGTTTTGGGTCGGACTGAAAAGGGCTCGACCTGAAACGTCACCCATCCCTTCTCTCCAGAGATGCTGCCTGTCCCGCTGAGTTACTCCAGCACTTTGTGTCTATCTTCAGTGGATGGATTGACTGTAATCATGGATTGTCTTTCCGCTGACTGGTCTGCACCCAACATAAAAGCTCTTCACTGTACCTCGGTACACGTGACATAGAAACAGAGAAAATAGGTGCAGGAGTAGGCCATTCGGCCCTTCGAGCCTGCACCGCCATTCAATATGATCATGGCTGATCATCCAACTCAGTATCCTGTACCTGCCTTCTCTCCATACCCACTGATCCCTTTAGCCACAAGGGCCACATCTAACTCCCTCTTAAATATAGCCAATGAACTGGCCTCAACTACATTCTGTGGCAGAGAATTCCAGAGACTCACCACTCTCTGTGTGACAATAACCTAAACTCATAAACTGTGGAAAGCTGTTGAAAGATCCCCAATCTGAGCGGCATCTTCAATGAAGTTCTGCTAATGAACCAACTTTCCTGAGTTCCATTTCCACACTCCCAATCCCCGGCTGTCATGTGCATTGGTCCTGTGTTTCTTGTCAGCTTCAGTCTCCTCTGGCCACCACCTCCCATCCTGGATTAATCCCCTCCTTCACTGCAAGCCACACCCTCAGCTCCCCACCCACTAACCATGGGCATTCCCTTGGCAAACTTCTTCTGGCAAAGGGTGGTGTGTGTATGGAACCAGTTGCCAGAGGGGTTGTTGAACCAAGGACTATTATGATGTCTAAGAAACAATGGGCTTGCCCCCACCTACATCAAAAATCTGCTCACCCACCACACCACCTCCAGGTCCCTCAGATCGGCCGACTTGGGGTTACTGAACATCCCGCAGTCGTGCCTTTGCGGTTGCAGCTCCCAGACTGTGGAACAGCATCCCTCTTCCCGTCAGAACTGCCCCCTCCATCCACTCCTTTAAGTCAAGACTTATAAGGATTTGAGTACAAGAGCAGGGAGGTTCTACTGCAGTTGTACAGGGTCTTGGTGAGACCACACCTGGAGTATTGCGTACAGTTTTGGTCTCCTAATCTGAGGAAAGACATTCTTGCCATAGAGGGAGTACAGAGAAGGTTCACCAGACTGATTCCTGGGATGGCAGGACTTCAATATGAAGAAAGACTGGATAGACTCGGCTTGTACTCGCTGGAATTTAGAAGATTGAGGGGGGATCTTATAGAAACTTACAAAATTCTTAAGGGGTTCGACAGGCTAGATGCAGGAAGATTGTTCCCGATGTTGGGGAAGTCCAGAGGAAGGGGTCACAGTTTAAGGATAAGGGGGAAGTCTTTTAGGACCGAGATGAGAAAATCATTTTTCACACAGAGAGTGGTGAATCTGTGGAATACTCTGCCACAGAAGGTAGTTGAGGCCAGTTCATTGGCTATATTTATATGAGTTAGATGTGGCCCTCGTGGCTAAAGGGATCAGGGGGTATGGAGAGAAGGCAGGTACAGGATACTGAGTTGGATGATCAGCCATGATCATATTGAATGGTGGTGCAGGCTCGAAGGGCCGAATGGCCTACTCCTGCACCTATTTTCTATGATTCTCTGATTCTAAAACTCATCTCTACTCCCAAGCCTTTCTTGACGTCCTCTGAGCGAGGGCTATATATGTAGTGATGTTTGTATTTAATCTATGAACCACTGTTGTTTGTTATACTATTCTTACACAAATGTGAAGCACTTTGGCCAACGAGAGTTGTTTTTTAAATGTGCTATAGAAATAAAAGTGACTTGACTTGATTTGACTACATGGATAGGACAGGTTTAGATGGATATGGGCCAAATGCGGGTGTTGTTTCCACTAGTGGGAGAGTCTCGGACTAGAGGTCACAGCCTCAGAATTAAAGGAGGTTCCTTTAGGAAGGAGATGAGGAGAAATGTATTTCATCAGAGTGGTGCATCTGTGGAATTCTTTGCCATAGAAGGCTGTAGAGGCCAAGTCAGTGGATATTTTTAAGGCAGACATGGAGTTTTTTGATTAGTATGGGTGGGGTCAAGTTTCCACCAATTTTTCCACCACCATGCACAGGAAGCACAAGATAGACACCAGATGTCGAGACGTGTGATCAGCTCTGGCTGAACAACTTCTAATCTTGTGTGTGGACTCGATAAGAAGAAGATTAGTACGGGTGTCAGGGGTTAAGGGGAGAAGGCAGGAGAATGGGGTTGGGGAGAGAGATAGATCAGTCATGATTGAATGGCAGAATAGACTTGATGGGCCGAATGGCCTAATTCTGCTCCTATCACTTATGACCTTATGACTTATTAGGAAGTAGAAAGAGGCAGGGGCGGGACAAAGCCTGGCAAATGATGGGTGGAGAAACAAGAAACAGCAGATGCTGGTTTACAGAAATGGACAGGGGCCACAGTTTAAGAATAAGGGGTAAGCCATTTAGAACGGAGACGTGGAAACACTTTTTCTCACAGAGAGTGGTGATTCTCTGTGGAATTCTCTGCCTCAGAGGGCGGTGGAGGTGGGTTCTCTGGATGCTTTCAAGAGAGAGCTAGATAGGGTTCTTAAAGATAGCGGAGTCAGGGGATATGGGGAGAAGGCAGGAACGGGGTACTGATTGGGGATGATCAGCCATGATCACATTGAATGGCGGTGCTGGCTCGAAGGGGCGAAGGGCCTACTCCTGCATCTATTGTCTATTGACAGAACGTGCTGGAGTAACTCAGCAGGTCAGGTAGCATCTCCGGAGAACGTGGATAGGTGATGTTTTTCGGGTCGGGACCCTTCTTCAGGCTGAAGAAGGGCTTCGTGCGGCCACATGCAGCAACTGACCTGGTTCCCCGCTGTGAGAAGTTAAGACTATACTAAGAACTTTAGAAACTTTGGCGGCACACTCTGTGTCAGCTGAATTATTTTGCTGGATTGTTTGCAAAACAAAGTATTTTATTGTAGTTTAGTTGGTTAATTTAGAGATACAGCGCGGAAACAGGCTCTTCTGCCCACTGTGTCCACACCGACCAGCGACCCCCGCACACTAACACTGTCCTACACACACTAGGGATAATTTACAATTACACCAAGCCAATTTACCTACAGACCTGCACGTCTTTGGAGTGTGGGAGGAAACCGAAGATCTCGTAGAAAACCAACGCAGGTCACGGGGAGAACGTACAAACTTCGTACAGACAGCGCCCGTAGTCAGGATGGAACCCGGGTCTCTGACGCGGTGAGGCAGCAACTCTACCGCTGCGCCACCGTGTTGCTCCTAGGTCCATGTAAAATAAAATATAATTGATAACTGAAGATAGACACAAAACGCTGGAGTTACTAATGGACCTATCACTCTTAGGCGACTCTTTAGGCGATTGTCATGGACTAGTTTTAAAGGAATTCACCTACGACAGCACCTACGTCAACCTACGACAGCAAAAATTGCCGCCGCTGTCACTGAAATTTTTTCAACGTTGAAATTTTTGCGGCAGTTGCCCAAAAAATTCACCTAAGTGTGAGTCAGGCAGCATCTCTGGAGAAAAGGAGTAGGTGACTACTCGGGTCGTGAGTCAGGGGATAGATCATTGATCACTCATTGAGTATTTTTCTTCAGCGCCCTTCCCAGAGTATGTCTAATCTCCATCTCTCCCAGAGTATCTGCCATTCCCCACTACAGCCACAGTGTACCTCCCCTTTAAGATACACAGGCTGGCTCTAAGCAGAGCAGATTCGGTTTATGTGGGGCTAGCCATTCATGAAATTGGGGCTGCCTTTCAAGGCGTTAAGCTGATGAATAGGCAGCTCATGCAGAGGGATGCTAAAATTACTACATACAAACCTAGAATACAGCTTGCATCAAATGGATTACTGCTCATATTTTGGGGGCTATCCAAGCTACCCCAACCCCCCCCCCCCCCCTCCCCAATTCTATTTCACGCAGTCTTTATGAGACGAACCACCGGTGGAGGCAGTTCTCACACTTAAGGGAACTGACAGAGATGGAGCAAATCTCATTAGTCTGGGATGAGTTGGATTAGGTTTGAAATATTAAAGCGTTCTAAATTTGACAAACGCAATTGGCCCAGTCCAATTCTTCAAAGATCGGCGCAGTCCCGTAACATGAGAAAAAAGCTCCACGCGACTAATACAGAAACCCTTTGGGTGTGAATTGTACTCACTTACCTTTTTTGCATAACAATTTCAGACGGGAACTACCTTCTCCACAAAGGTAGAACCAGCTCAAGTCAAATAAATCCCCAAGTGCAATGTGAGGGAAATTTATTCATCAGCTTTGGAAGTGCAGCTTTTACACATTCATCTGTGAAGTGGAACTAAATTCCAAGAGCAGAACCATCAGCCTAAATATCAGCACCATTCATCCTCCAGACTAATGAAGGGCAGATACTTATCCCTCCCTCTGGTTGGATGGCTCTTTGACCCTTGGCTCTCGGTAGCGTATATTGGGGATTGGACACCTCGTTGGCCCTTGTTTTGGGTTTGACCCAAAAAGTCACACATACTTTTGCTTCAGAAAAAGCTGGACTTCACAATAGACAATAGACAATAGACAATAGGTGCAGGAGTAGGCCATTTGTCCCTTCGAGCCAGCACCGCCATTCAATGGCTGCAATCAGTACCCCGTTCCTGCCTTCTCCCCATGTCCCCTGACTCCGCTATCTTTAAGAGCCCTATCTAGCTCTCTCTTGAAAGCATCCAGAGAACCTGCCTCCACTGTCCTCTGAAGCAGAGAATTCCACTCTCTGTGAGAAAAAGTGTTTCATTGTCTCCGTTCTAAATGGCTTACTCCTTATTCTTAAACTGTGGCCCCTGGTTCTGGACTCCCCCAACATCGGGAACATGTTTCCTGCCTCTAGCGTGTCCAAGCCTTAAACAATCTTATATGTTTCAATGAGATGCCCTCTCAACCTTCTAAACTCCAGAGTGTACAAGCCCAGCTGCTCCATTCTCTCAGCATATGACAGTCGCGCCGTCCCAGGAATTAACCTTGTAAACCTACGCTGCACTCCCTCAATAGCAAGAATGTCCTTCCTCAAATTAGGGGACCAAAATTGCACACAATACTCCAGGTCACCTATTCCTTTTCTCCAGAGATATTGCCTGACTTGCTGAGTTACTCCAGCATTTGGTGTCTATCTTCGGTGAACTTCATAAATTTAGCTTAGAGATACAGCATGGAAATAGTGTAGGAAGGAACTGCAGATACTGGTTTATACCAAAGATAGACACAAAATGCTGGAGTAACTCAGCAGATTGGGCAGTATCTCTGGAGAGAAGGAATAGGGACCCATTCCCTTTTCTCCAGAGATGCTGCCTGACCCGTTGAGTTACTCCAGCACGTTGTGTCAATCTTTGACCTCACCCTTGGCCGGTTCACAAAATCCTTGCAGAAACAGATGCTCTGGTCAGTTCATTCAGTCCTCCTTAGAAATGCTGTTGCCTGAATCAATAGAGAACTATCAACAAACCACTTCTGTTCGGACGAAATTAGTCTGAAGAAGACTCATGACCCGAAACGTCACCCATCCCTTCTCTCCAGAGATGCTGCCTGTCCCGCTGAGTTACTCCAGCATTTTGTGCCACTTCTGTTCAACAGGGTTGGAAAGCAAACTGTGAAGCCAATGGGCCATCTTTGGTCAAAATACAAACCACTGGATGAACTCAATAGGTCAGGCAGCATCTGTGGAGGGAATGGACAGTCAATGTTTTTGGCTAGTACCCTTTGCAATAGGGGCGGGGGGGGGGGGGGGGGGGGAGAAAGCTGAAAGTGAGACAAAGCCTATAGACTGGCTTGAAGAAGTGTCTGAAGAAGGGCCCTGACCCAAAACATCATAATAGGGGCATTGCCAGGAAAACTGTGTTGCCCATTTTACAAGGAGTTACGGCATTACTGCGTTGCAGAGTTGCAAGAACTTGCTGCATTATCTGCATTACTGGGATACACACATTGTGTCACCTGTGTTACGAGGAGCTGCTGCACTGCCCCATTATCTGCATTACCTGTGTTGCTGCATTACTGTATCACCTGTATTGCAGGAGTTACTGCATTGCTGTGTTGCGTACTTTATTGCGAGTTACTGCAGTAACTACCATGGTTACTGGATCACTGCATCACCTCTATTACCAGCATTACTGCATAAACTGCATTACCTTGAGAAGCTATTTTGCTGCATTACCTGAGATGGACACAAAGTGCTGGAGTAACTCAGTGGGACAGGCAACATTTCAGGAGAAAACGGAATAGGTGATGTTTCGGGTCGGACCCTTCTTCAAGACTGAATCACCACCTGTCCATGTTCTCCAG
Source organism: Raja brachyura (assembly GCA_963514005.1). The sequence goes on along the minus strand of OY740816.1, from coordinate 24,021,013 downwards.
AGATGCTGTCTGACCCACTGAGTTACTCCAACATAGAAACATAGAAACATAGAAAATAGGTGCAGGAGGAGGTCATTCGGCCCTTCAAGCCAGCACCGCCATTCATTGTGATCATGGCTGATCGTCCCCAATCAAAAACCCGTGCCTGCCTTCTCCCCATATCCCTTGATTCCACTAGCCCCTAGAGCTCTATCTAGCTCTCTTAAATCCATCCAGTGATTTGGCCTCCACTGCCCTCTGTGGCAGGGAATTCCACAAATTCACAACTCTCTGGGTGAAAACGTTTTTTCTCACCTCAGTCTTAAATGACCTCCCCTTTATTCTAAGACTGTGGCCCCTGGTTCTGGACTCGCCCAACATTGGGAACATTTTTCCTGCATCTAGCTTGTCCAGTCCTTTTATAATTTTATATGTTTCTATAACACTCCCCTCATCTTTCTAAACTCCAGAGAATACAAGCACTTTGTACCTGTCCATGTTCTCCAGAGATGCTGCCTGACCCGCTGAGTTACTCCAGCACTTTGTACTTGTCCAGGTTCTCCAGAGATGCTGCCTGACCCGCTGAGTTACTCCAGCACTCTGTGTCTATCCTGGCAACTAAAACTGTTGGTGGATAAAGGACACACTCTTGTAATCTAGGAATTTCTATGCAGAGAGTGAACAAGTGCAAGACTTAAGGACAACCAGGTATGCTTGGGTTAATGGCAAGTTGTTACAGACATATTTGATGACATAACTAATCCCAGGCAAGGACTGCTGTAGAATTGCCTATTGTGAAGTACTGTTAGATATTTAAGAAGGTGCCTCAGAGGAGTTAGATTGCCAATGAATGCATATAATTAGGGTTAAGAGAAACCTCCCTTGATATAGCACCTTTTAAGACCCGTTCAAGATTTCCCAGTGGTTCATAGTTAATCAAGTACTTTTGAAGCATGCAATACAGGAGATGCGATTTATGCAAAACAAGCTCCCACAAGCTGCTCGCTGATAGCAAGCTGATCACCTGTTTTAGTAAATGCTGAGTTAAGGATATCTATTGTCAGGCCTCTAGGAATAACTCATTTGACTTTCGTAGACATTGAGACATACAGCACAGAATCAGTGCCTTGAACACATTGTGTTCTTACAAAAACACACTCTCACAGCGATCCACATCAGCCTGTAGCCTCAGCGGTTTCAGTGCTCACCGCACGAGACTCTTCGTAAATCTTAGAACATAGATAGGGCGGCATGGTGATGTGGGGGGGAACCTGCGCACCCGGAGAAACCCCACGTGGTCACGGGGAGAACGTGCAAACTCCGTACAGACAGCATCCCTAGTCAGGATCTTTTGCATAGGCTAACAGAATCAAGGGATATGTGGAGAACACAGGAATTGGATTTTGGATAATCAGCCATGGTCATATTGAATGGCGGCACTTGTTTCGAAGGGCCGAATGGCCTTCTCCTGCACCTGTTTTCTAAATGGCGGGACAAATGACAAGGCCAAATGCTGAAAGCAGCTATTAAATGGGTTCTGTGTGAATATGGAATCTGGATTCTGTAGGAATATCAATTTGGAATAATTGATTATCAAGATGTCTTGTGATTCTCCAAGCAATCTCCGGGAACCGCACGGAAACGTTTTGTGGGGCACAAAGTCTCCAGAGATTTCCGTTCAGGTTTCCTAAGTGGGACAGGGGCATAATGATCACCTGTACCGGGGGAACAGTGAAAACTTTTGTTTGCGTGCTATCCAGGGAAAATATACAGCGAGCCGTCTACTGTGTCCTGATAAAGGAAAAAGTGTACAACATTCAATGCAAAGGTTGCATTCAACATTGACGTCCAATATAGTCCAATTAAATATCAAAGATAGTTCAAAGGACTTCAATGAGGTAGATGGGAGGTCAGGACAACACTCGAGCTGATGCGAGGACCATTCTGTTGCCTGATCGCACTTAGGAAGAAACTGTCCCTGAATCTGGAGACATGTGTTTTCAAACTGGTAGCACCAGTGTTAATCCAACCTCCCTCAATAAAACTAGATATATATATCCTGGACCTCCTCCATGGCCAGAGTTAGTCATCCGACCTTTCTGTCCTGGGCCTCCTCCATGGCCAGAGTGAGTCCCACCGCAAGTTGGAGGAGCAGCACTTCATATTTCACTTGGGTAGTTTATACCCCAGCGGTACGAACATTGACTTCTCCAATTTCAGGTAGTCCCTGCTTTCTCCCTCCTTCCCCTCCCCTTCCCAGCTCTCCCACAGCCCACTGTCTCCGCCTCTTCCTTTCTTCTTCCCCCCCCCCCCCCTCCCTCAACCCCATATCGAGAAGGAAATTCTTTAGTCTGAAGAAGGGTTTCGGCCCGAAACGTTGCCTATTTCCTTCGCTCCATAGATGTTGCTGCACCCACTGAGTTTCTCCAGCACTTTTGTCTACCTTCCATTTTCCAGCATCTGCAGTTCCTTCTTAAACACCATCCCCATATCAGTCTGAAGAAGAGCCTCGACCCGAAACATCACCTATTCCTTCGCTCCATAGATGCTGCCTCGCTTGCTGGGTTTCTCCAGCACTTTTGTCGACCAGATATATATAACCTGGAGGTTGTCACCTAGTAACGGATCTGAGCCTGCTCTAGTTAACATGGAATTCCCTTTATACATCTTGCGGTAAATGACTCCATATGCCAACCATAACTAGAAAGCAAAACATCTTTGCAGCAATATAATTAGCAGAAATAAATGACTTGAAAGACCAACAATGGACCATTATCATTGGTTAGGCCGTGTCAAAATCCAATTTATTGACTCGGTGGAGCAAAGAGGTGTAGATCTTTTTGATTTGAGATGTTTCACTGACTGTAATTGTGAGCATGTCTCTCGGTAAATCTGTTTCAGTGTCGATAGAAAAGATTAACCTGAGAAGACTGCAGGGTGGGTTGATGCATTTGCACTTGTGGAGAAGACCTATAGTTACTCCACAGTGAAACATTCTTGCACTGATGTAATCGGAGCAAAAACTACTGCAAGTGCCGGAAATCTGAAACGCTAGAAGCATTTGATGGGCCTGTACTGTACTTGCTGGAGTTTAGAAGGTTGAGGGGGGACCTCTTTGACAGAATAATGAAAGGCATAGAAAGAGTCAAGTCAGTTTTATTTCTATAGCACATTTAAAAACAACTCTCGTTGACCAAAGTGCTTTACATTAGTAGAGGTACTAACATGCTACATACAATGGAACTCAGATGTAACAATACATACATAAATTAGGTATGTTACAAAACTTACCTTGAGCAGCGCTGCAGTTCTGCCGCTCCCCGTGTGCGTGACTTTGGCGCCTTTCAGGGGGGGGGGCGAGATTAAAGTGCCGTTTTTCTACAGACTGGGCAAATCGATCCATGTCGGGCAATTTCGTTGCGGAAGAAAAATCGCTCCGACATTTCATTAATGAAGGTATTTTTAAATTACGCTAGATTATTTATTATCTAGAGTAATTTAAAAATCACCTTCAAAAGCCGTGAGCACCGACAACGGGAAGGATTTTGCGTAGGGGAGAAAAAAAGGTACACAGTTTATTTTTATATTAAAAGTTGTTTTTTATGGAGGCTTTAATAATATTTTCATGTTGCGAAATGGGGTCCAAAAAAAAAGTATGAACCGGCTGTATTTTTCATACTGACTTCACCGCAAACCGCAACGTTCCAATCCACCACATTCCACTAAAACCCACTCGCTAGTTGATTTAAATGGGCATTAATTTACAGGCATTAAACACTAAATTCCTTCCATTTGGCCCAGAAATTCATGAAAATGAGATTTTAAAATTATGTTATATTGTGGATTATTGTGTGAATGTTATTTGGACACTTAGGCAATTAAAAAAAAAATTATCTTTTCTTAAGAAATGGATAGATGTTGAGATCTACTCATTGAATTTTGTAATTAGCTACAATTAGATACCTAACTAATTATATGCTTTAATTTCAGGTCATCCAAGTTGTTTCATATTTGTTTCAGAATGCTTCAATCTATAATAACTGAAAATTTCATTGAGCTCTTAATTTTTAAGAAAGTTATGGGCTTTTGACTGTCCTTGATCACAACTTTTGAGTTAAGTCAATTGAAAGGCAATGGGGAACAAGATGCTAATTTCCGAGTATGAAAATGGTCATAACTTTCTTAATACTGAAGATATGAAAGTGAATTAGGTGTCAAATTAAACTTCTTTTTATGCTTTATCTGATGGGATAAATTGCAGACTTGATTTTTAAAATCTCAAAATTTTGTAACATTCCTACATAAATACATACAAACAGCACTCCCTCAGAGGATCTCAAGAAACTCTTGTGAATGAAAATAAATTTTAAGTCTAGACTTAAAAGAGTTGATGGAGAGGGCAGTTCTGATGAGAAGAGGGATGTTATTCCATAGTCTAGGTGCTGCCAACGCAAAAGCACGGTCACGCCTAAGCTTATACCTGGCCCGCGGGATGGTCAGTTGCCCCAAGCCGGCCGACCTGAGGGACCAGAGAGAATTAGTGGACGTGGAGAGGATGTTTCCACTGGTGGGAGAGTCTAGGACCAGAGGGTACAGCCTCAGAATTAAAGGGCGCTCTTTTACAAAGGAGGTGAGGAGGAACTTCTTTAGTCAGAGGGTGGTTAATCTGTGGAACTCATTGCCATAGAGGGCTGTGGAGGCCAAGGCAGTGGATATTTTGAAGGCAGAGATAGACAGATTCTTGATTAGAATGGGTGTCGAGGGTTATTGGGAGCAGGCAGGGAAATTGGATTAGGGGGCAGAGATCCGCCATGATTGAATGGTGGAGTAGACTTGATGGGCCGAATGGTCTAATTCTACTGTCACACGACTATGATCGCTTCCTCTCTTTCCACATCAAAGATATTCTTTAAAACTCAACTCTTTAGCTTGCACCTAATCTCTACCCATAATATCCTCTAATATGTTTTACGTTTATTTAGTTTGGTTTGGAGATACAGCGCAGAAACAGGCCCCTTGGTCCACCGAGTCTGCACCGGCCTATGTTCCCCGCACACCAACACGATCCTACACACACACTAGGGACAATTTACAATTTTACATTGACCAAGCCAATTAACCTATAAACCTGCACAACTTTGGAGTGTGGGAGGAAACCGGGAACACCCGGAGAAAACCCACGCTGGTCACGGGGAGAACGTACAATAGACAATAGGTGCAGGAGTAGGCCATTCGGCCCCTCAAGCCAGCACCGCCATTCAATGTGATCACGGCTGATCATCCCCAATCAGTACCCCGTTCCTGCCTTCTCCCCATATCCCCTGACTCCGCTATTTTTAGGAGCCCTATCTAGCTCTCTCTTGAAAGCATCCAGAGAACCCGCCTCCACCTGAGGCAGAGAATTCCACACTCACCACTCTCCGTGAGAAAAAGTGTTTCCTCGTCTCCGTTCTAAATGGCTTTCTCCTTATTCTTAAACTGTGTGGCCCCTGGTTCTGGACTCCCCCAACATCGGGAACATGTTTCCTGCCTCTAGCGTGTGCAAACTCCGTACAGACAGCACCCGTGGTCAGGATCGAACCCGAGTCTCTGGCGCCGTGAGGCTGCAACTCTACCGCTGCGCCACCGTGCCGCCCTTAATATGCTTCGAGAGCAATATTTTGTTGGCCAGCACGGTAGTGCAGTGGAGTGGGACGTGTTCGAAATGTTAAAAATGCACTGTGGCTGGACAAATGTTATCAGAACATGAAGATAAACCTCTCCACCATCTTCTGCCCCGCTGATTCATTGCCTTCCTTCTTTTATTTCCAACTCCCTTGTGCACCCTGAGGTTTGATCTGCACGGAGCTTTACTGAATGGATAATGTTGGGAGAGTAATTGATCGGAGCGGGCAGATTCTCTGTGTATTTGCTAGTGCTGTTTGTGACCTTGCATTTTTCTCTGCAAACCTGTGGAGCTGGCATTCTTTGACTGGTATTAATCCTCCTCGGCTCTCCGTCAACCTACGGCCCAGAAAGCGATTGTCAAACACGGGATTTGTGGAGCGGAAGCCAACAGCCCAGCGAATCCAGAACACCTTTAACTTAGAGAATAGACACAAAATATACACAGGGCAGAGTTGCTGCCTAATGCCCCTGTCCCACTTAGGAAACCTGAACGCAAACCTCTGGAGACTTTGCGCCCCACCCAAGGTTTCCGTGCGGTTCCCGGAGGTTCCCGGAGGTTTTGGTCAGTCTCCCTAATGGTCGAAAGTGGTTTCCGTTTTAAAAATCGGTAATCTTTTAGTCGAAGCCGGTTGCGATGCTAGTTGAAGGTGGTTGCCGGAGGACAAAAACCTCCGGGAACCGCACAGAAACCTTGGGTGGGGCGCAAAGTCTCCAGAGGTTTCCGTTCAGGTTTCCTAAGTGGGACAGGGGCATTACAGCCCTTACAGCGCCAGAGACCCGGGTTCAATCCCAACTACCGTCTGTACGGAGTTTGTACGCTCTCCCCGAGACCGTGTAGGTTTTTTCCGGGATCTTTGGTTTCCTCCCACACTCCAAAGACGTACAGGTTTGTAGGTTAATTGGCTTGGGTTCGTATACTTGGTATAAGTGTAAAAAAATTATTGTCCCTAGTGTGTGTAGGGTTGTGTTAATGTGCGGGGGATCGCTGGTTGGTGCGGACTCGGTGGACCGAAGGGTTCGTTTCAGCGCTGTATCTCTAAACCATTGATCACCCATTTGCTCTAGTTGTATGTTATCCTGCGTTCTCATCCACTCCCTACACGCTACAGGCAATGTACGGAGGCCAATTAACCTACAAGTGTCCATGTATCTGTACACTCTGGATGGGTCGCTGGTCGGTGCAGACTCGTTGGCCCACGGGCCCGTGTCCTGGCTGTGTCTCGAAACTGCACTAAACTGCGGGAGTAATAGACCTGTCCCACGGTACGAGTTCATTCCAAGAGCTCTCCCGAGTTTAAAAAAAAAATCAAACTCGTGGTAAGCACGGAGAATGAACGTAGTGGGTATGTAGAAACATAGAAACATAGAAATTAGGTGCAGGAGTAGGCCATTCGGCCCTTTGAGCCTGCACCGCCATTCAATATGATCATGGCTGATCATCCAACTCAGTATCCCGTACCTGCCTTCTCTCCATACCCTCTGATCCCTTTAGCCACAAGGGCCACATCTAACTCCCTCTTAAATATAGCCAATGAACTGGCCTCAACTACCCTCTGTGGCAGAGAGTTCCAGAGACCCACCACTCTCTGTGTGAAAAAAGTCCTTCTCATCTCGGTCCTAATCCCCCTTATCCTTAAGCTGTGACCCCTTGTCCTGGACCTCCCCAACATCGGGAACAATCTTCCTGCATCTAGCCTGTCCAACCCCTTAAGAATTTTGTAAGTTTCTATAAGATCCCCTCTCAATCTCCTAAATTCTAGAGAGTATAAACCGAGTCTATCCAGTCTTTGTTCATAAGACAGTCCTGACATCCCAGGAATCAGTCTGGTGAACCTTCTCTGCACTCCCTCTATGGCAATAATGTCTTTCCTCAGATTTGGAGACCAGAACTGTACGCAATACTCCAGGTGTGGTCTCACCAAGACCCTATACAACTGAAGTAGAACCTCCCTGCTCTTATACTCAAATCCTTTTGCTATGAAAGCTAACATACCATTCGCATACCATACGTCGGAGCTCGGGGACGTCTCTTAGCGGCTCGTAACGCTAACGGCAGGTAAGCTCGGGAAGACTCATGAAGATTTTTCAATATGATGAAAAATCTCCACGAGAGCCCCGAGTACTGACGAGTGGCCATTACCGTAAATCTCCGAGTTGGAATCAGGGCAAACTCGGGAGAACTCTTGGAATGAACTTGTACTGTGGGACAGGGCTTTAACTCAGCTGGACTGGCAGCATCTCTGGAGGAAAAGGAATGGGTGACGTTTCGGGTCGAGGAATGGGGAAGGAAAAACTAAAGACAGAAAGAATGAGAAGATAAAGATGAAAAGAAACAAGGGAAAGAAGGATTATGAAAGGAAAATATGATGGAATAAAGTTGATAATGAAAGTAGGGAGGAAGAAAAATGATGGGAAGAATGAGAAACCGTCGATGAAAAGAGAGAATGATAGGAAAAAAGTAAAGATGGAAGGAATGAAGAAATAAAGGAAGGAAAAGATGATGAAGATGAAAAAGTGAAGATGGAAAGAACGAAGGAATAACGATGAAAGGAAAGAAGAAAGATGGAAAGAGAAGCAGAACAGAGATGGACAGTGAAGATCATGTCCCATCAATTATTTTTTCAGCTACATAAGGACTATATCACCCCACTGGAAAACCACCAGGAATTTGAAACACAAAAGGAGAAATGAAAGAATCTTCAAAGGAAGATTATGCAAACGGGAGCTGTGGTGAATCTGCTGATACCTGTCCAACATGTGGTGCCTGCCAGACTTCTCGTCCCCACACCTGAGCAATGTGCTGGCTCCTGACCCCAGCCCCCCCCCCCCCCCCCCCCCATCGCCTATCCCAACACCCCCACAATCTTCACCAACCACTCGTTCCACACCCACAGGGCACGTTTGTACCCCAGGGAGGGACCACAGCCTCAGAATTAAAGGATGCTCTTTTAGGATGGTGTTAAGGAGAAATGTATTTAGTCAGAGGGTGGTGAATCTGTGGAATTAATTGCCACAGACGGCTGTGGAGGCCAAGTCAGTGGATATTATTAAGGCAGAGATAGATAGATTCTTGATTAGTACGGGTGTCAGCGGTGATGGTGAGAAGGCAGGAGAATGGGGTTAGGAGGGAGAGATAGATCGACCATGATTGAATGGGGGAGTAGACCAGATGGGCCGAATGGCCTAATTCTGTCCCTATCACTTATCATAAGATCTTATGAGATGGTGAACCGAAAAACTAAATTCATAACTTTTTCTTTAATTTTCTGGGGTGGCCGGAAATGACAAGAGTGCCAACAACAGATGGTGCTGGGCAAGTTATATCGATCTCAAACAACATCAATAATTCAGAGTATGAGTGTAACAGATGAGTAAGCAGACCTCAAAGTATCAACCAGTCTTTCTATTCTTTTTTAAATCCCTTCCCCCTTCGCTAGGGATTAAAATGCAGTCTGTAGCCAATGAAGCTTGGTATTAAATTGCATTAGTGAATACAGTCGTGCAGTTAGTAATGAAAGCAGCCACAGAGGAACTCCTGGAAAGCAGGCTATTAAACTCTGCCTGATGACATTCCCACTCTGCTACAGGAAAGCACAAACATCTCTTGCTCTGAGCTGCTTAATAGAATGGAACAGGACGAACACAACAGCCAAGATGCTAATTGTTTTAATTCATTAAGCTGACGTAAGTCATTATTTGTCCATCTTGTGGTGTCCCTGAGACTTGATGGGAGCTATTTATGAAGACTCTCTAATCTTCGAGCTAATGCTTCCATCAGCGATCAGAGAGGATGGGAGTAGGAAGTACTGAGCTCTTGTTAAAGTGATCTAGGAGGTGTTAAAACTCTCAGCTCGTGTTTACGACCTTAACTCTGAGCTGAAGATAGACACAAAATGCTGGTGTAACTCAGCGGGACAGGCAGCATCTCTGGAGAGAAGGAATGGGTGACGTTTCGGGCCTAGACCCTTCTTCAGATTAATTCCTTCTCTCCAGTGATGCTGCCTGTCCCGCTGAGTTACATAGAAACATAGAAACATAGAAGTCTGAAGAAGGGTCTGAAGAAGGGTCTCGACCCGAAACGTCGCCTATCTCCTTCGCTCCTTAGATGCTGCTGCACCCGCTGAGTTTCTCCAGCTTTTTGTGTAACCCTAGAAACATAGATAATTGGTGCAGGAGGAGGCCATTCGGCCCTTTGAGCGAGCACCGCCATTCATTGTGATCATGGCTGATTGTCCCCTATCTATAACCCGTGCCTGCCTTCTCCCCATATCCCTTGACTCCACTAGGGAGTCAAGCCCCTAGAGCTCTATCTAACTCTCTCTTAAATCCATCCAGTGACTTGGCCTCCACTGCCCTCTGTGGCAGGGAATTCCACAAATTCACAACTCTCTGGGTGAAAAAGGTTTTTTCTCACCTCAGTCTTAAATGACCTCCCCTTTATTCTAAGACTGTGGCACCTGGTTCTGGACTCGCCCAACATTGGGAACATTTTTCCTACATCTAGCTTGTCCAGTCCTTTTATAATGTTATATATTTCTATAAGATCCCCCCTCATCCTTCTAAACTCCAGTGAATACTATCCTCCACGTTACAAATACAAGTTACTCAGCATTGTGTGTCTATCTGCGGTGTAAACCAGCATCTGCAACAGTTCCTTCCTACACATTCCGTCTGAGCTGAAGACTGTGGGATACCTGGCTCTCTCTGGAGATCTGAGCTGCAAAGATCTACGCATGCAGACCAGTGTTGGAGTGAGTGGGAGCGATACCAAGTGAGGTGGAGAAATTCAGAGGTAAAGCTGAGGCCATGTCTACTTTCTCGAGTCAGCCCCACACGTACGTCACGTCGGGGACAAGGAAGCTCCCACCCAAAACGTAGACACAAAATGATGGAGTAGCTCAGCGGGTGAGGCAGCATCTCTGGATAGATGGAATGGGCGACGTTTCGGGTCTCGACCCAAGAAGGTTCTCAACCCAAAACGTCCCCCATTCCATCTCTCCAGAGATGCTGCCTCACCCGCTGAGATACTCCAGCATTTTGCGCCTTCCTTCGATTTTACCATCATCTGCAGTTCTTTCGTACGCACCAGCCTCCCAAAACTTAGACAATTATAATTCTTCAACCGAGAACAAAATGACCCAGATAATGGGACTGTTGCATCTGTAGTTGCATATGGGATATGGAAGTTCATGTGTTCATAAGTTGTAGGAGTAGAATTAGGCCATTCGGCCCATCAAGTCTACTCCGCCATTCAATCATGGCTGATCTATCTCTCCCTCCTAACCCCATTCTCCTGCCTTCTCCCCATAACCTCTGACACCCACACTAATCAAGAAATTATCTATCTCTGCCTTAAAAATATCCACTGACTTGTGGCCTCCACAGCCTACAGTGGCAAAGAATTCCACAGATTCGCCCCCCTCTAACTAAAGAAATTCCTCCTTATCTCCTTTCTAAAGGAGCGTCTTTTAATTCTGAGGTTATGACTAAGGATATGATAGGCTTCTTATCCATAGTCACCACTCCGGCACTAGCTGAGGAATGCAAATCCCCAATAATGAGAAATTAATGTAATATTATTTAATAAAGGCATAATTAACTGAACGGATTATATTTTGTTACTAATAGTTTAATTTTCTAAAGTGCACTATATAAAGCACGGCGTAAAATCTGCTAACAAAATGATTCTGCAGTTGATGGGGGTGTCTGGTATGTAAATTACAGCTCGGAGCCTTGACTTTTGTTGAATAAATTGAACATAGATGTCTCTGTTTATCTAGATTTATTTCTTAAGGCAGCTGATCGCTCACCTGAGCGGTGAGGTTCTGCAGCCCCCTGCTGACTCCTCCTGAAACTGCGGCAGGAGTTATTTTGTCATCTACCCCATTCCTGCTGGTTGGTTTGGATCTAGAGCTGCAGCGTGGAAACAGGCCCTTCGGCCCACCGAGTCCGTGCTGTCCACCCACTCACACTGGTTCTACTTTTTCCCATTTTTACATCCACTCCCTTACACACGAGGAGCAATTTACAGAGGGGCAATTAACCTACAAACCTGGAGTGTGGGAGGAAACCGGAGCACCCGGAGAAAACCCACGCAGGTCACGGGGAGAACGTGCAGACTCCGTACAGACAGCACCCGTAGTCAGGATCGAACCCGGGTCTCTGGCGCTGTGAGGCAGCAACTCTACCGCTGCGCCACCGTGCCATCTCTCTCCCATAAAATATGCCCATGCAAACACACTCACGCTCACACACATGCACATGGAGATTACACACTCACTCACACACACACTCACACACATCACCCACACAGATGCACATACACAATCTATCTTGCACCCATACCACATACACACACTCACACACACGCATTCTCACACACACACACACTCACACTCACACACACACGCACACATTCACACTCACACACACTCACTATCACACACACACTCACACACACTCACTATCACACACACATTCACACTCACACACACACGCACACACTCACACTCACACACACTCACTATCACACACACACTCACACTCACTCACTATCACACACACACTCACTCTCACACAAACTCTCACGCACACACTCACACACACACTCACACACAAACATTCTCACACTCACACACACACACACATATACACACACATTCTCACACTCACACACATATTCTCACACACACATGCTCACACACACACTCACACACACACTCACCCACATATTCTCACACACACTCTCACACGCACACTACCACACACATTCTCACGCATTTTCCATTTTATTTCGGATTTCTGGCCTCTGCAGATTTTGACGTTCACATATAAACACACACACAACCTACAACTCACATGTGCCCGTGTGTGCACATACATGTAACATACACATGGCATGAACATATGCCCGTGTGTTCATACACACACACACACAAACACACACACGCACAGCGCCAGAAACCCGGGTTAGACCCTGACTAAGGGTACTGTCAGTACATTCTGCCTGTGAGCACGGGTTGTCTCCTGCCTGTGTGGAGTTTGCACGTTCTCCCCGTAACAACGTGGGTTTCCTCCGGGTGCTTCCTCCAGTTTCCTCCAAACCCCACAACGCAAAGACCCGCAGGTTGGTCGGTTAATGGGCCGCTGTGAACTGCTCTTTGGGTCTAGGTGAGTGTTGGGATCTCGGGGGAATTAATGGGAAGGAAATAGCCTTCAGGTAGGGTTAGCGTAAATGGGGGGTTGCTGGCCAGCACAGAATCAATAGGGCCGAATGGCCTGTCTGCACTCTGCATGACTCTATGAACATAAGACTCTGTCAGCACTGTGAGATGAATGTAAGTGTGTTATCCTCCTTGGCACAGCTCAACAACTGACACCTTCTAAACAGCTTTCAAAGATTCAGAATGTCAGAGATAATGTACAAATGTCACTAGTTGTTGTCAGATAAAGCACAAATTAGATACAGAACTAAACTCACTCTACACTGCGGACACCATGGACACAAGGAACTGCAGGCTCTGGAATCTAAAATCTAAAACATGGTGATTCTTGTCTACTGCCTCAGTGTCCTCATCTGCCTGTGCACAGGCCCGGTCACAGGGCGGGCAACATGCGCCATTTGCCAGGGGCCTCATGCCTGTTTGCTTCAAAGGGATCTTGGTTTAAGGGCCTGTAAAATTAAAATTGGCCTCAGTTCATCTATGAGAGGGCATGCCTATACACTCTGACAATAGACAATAAAAAATAGACAGTAGACAATAGGTGCAGGAGTAGGCCATTCGGCCCTTCGAGCCAGTACCGCCATTCAATGTGATCATGGCTGATCATCCCCAATCAGTACCCCGTTCCTGCCTTCTCCCCATATCCCCAGACATATCCGCTATTTTTAAGAGCCCTATCTAGCTCTCTCTTGAAAGCATCCAGAGAACCTGCCTCCACCGCCCTCTGAGGCAGAGAATTCCACAGACTTGTATTTAAGGATGATTGTTTGTATGCATAGTAAGATTTTTACTGAATGTGTCGGAAGGAACTGCAGATGCTGGTTTAAACCGAACATAGACACAACATACTGGAGTAACTCAGTGGGACAGGCAGCATCTCTGGAGAGAAGGAGTGGGTGACGTCGGAGGGTCCCGACCCGAATGAATGAATAACTTTATTGGCCGAGTATTCACATACAAGGAATTTGCCTGGGTGCTCCGCCCACAAGTGACAACATGACATACAGCACATAAAACATTAATAATAAAACATTATTGATTAAACATGTGAATGAAATAAAATACTAGCGCAAAAGGAGGCTACAGATTTTTGGTTATTGAGTAGAGCTACTACTCGTGGAAATAAAAGCTGTTTTTATGTCTGAAAGGTCACCCATTAATCTCTCCAGAGATGCTGCCTGTTCTGCTGAGTTACTCCAGCATTTTGTGTCAATCTTAGGAAGACGTTTCTTTGAGTTTAAAACATCAAGCCCCCTGTCTATGTGTCTGTGTATTTCATGGATGAGTCGTAGAGTGATACAGTGTGGAATGGGTGGGTGAAGGCCAACACAGAATCGATGGGCCAAAGGGCCTGTGTTCATGCCGCATGACTTAGACACAACTTGCCCACACCGGCCAACATGTCCCAGTTACACTACGAACCTCTGCATTCCCTTATCGTGTATCTATACACTGTAAACGGCTCGATTGTAACCATGTATTGTCTTTCCGCTGGCTGGTTAGCACGCAACAGAAGCTTTTCACTGTACCTCGGTACACGTGACAATAAACTAAACTGAAACTGAACTCTGCTATATTTCTGAACTTGCAGCGACAGATAAGCAACCCATACTCACGCACACAGCGACCTCTGCTGTCCCCAGCGCTAACGAACAACATGGATTCCTGCCTAATGATACCACAACTTCCAGCAACATTCTTTTTATAAAATATTAATGTTTTCAGACTTTATTACTATTCATGAATTCAATTGCTTGTCAGGGCTAATAAACATGTTAGCGTCGGTCACTGCTATGTGTTATTCAAACTATGAAGTTGCTCCTCCCCAGTCAATTCCACAGATTCACAACTCTCTGGGTGAAAAAGTTTTTCCTCATCGCAGTCCTAAATGGCCAACCCCTTATCCTTAAACGGTGACCCCTGGTTCTGGCTTCTGAACATTTTTGTGCATTTAGCCTGTCCAATCCCTTAAGAATTTTATATGTTTTTATAAGATCCCCTCTCATCTTATGGAAACATATAAAATTATATACAATACATGGTAGACAAAAATGCTGGAGAAACTCAGCGGGTGCAGCAGCATCTACTGAGCAAAGGATATTCCTTCGCTTCATAGATGCTGCCGCACCCGTTGAGTTTCTCCAGCACTTTTGTCTACCTTCGATTTTCCAGCATCTGCAGTTCCTTCTTAAACACATATATAAAATACGTTGCATATTCTTCGTGGTCCAAGTGGAAGTCAGGACTTTGCTGCCGACGGAAGGCACCCAACGTTGGGGGGACCGCCGTGAGGGAGGGGGAAGGGGAAGAACAAAGGGGAACCTGACATGGGGGCAACATTGTAACATTGTAATCGCCCTTTATGTGGCCACTATTTACATACCTTGTATGTACTGCAGATGCTGGAAAATCGAAGGTAGACAAAAATGCTGGAGAAGAGAGTGAGGCAGCATCTATGGAGCGAAGGAAATAGGCGACACTTCGGGACCCACTGAGTTTCTCCAGCACTTTTGTCTACCTTCGATTTTCCAGCATCTGCAGTTCCTTCTTAAACACAAATATAAAATACGTTGCATATTCTTCACGCATTTGCTTTCCTTTTTAAAAAAAAAAATTGTTTATCTGAAAAATATGAAATGCAAATTAATTCATAATGTTTTGTTCTGGCATGGTTTAATTTGTTTTTTTTCTCTTCTACTTCCCTGTTAGAGGAATTAGCAGTAAATTGGATTTTCAATGGTGCTCAGTCTGAGTTTGAAATGACTTACCAGCAAAAGAAAAGCATCTGTTTAATTCGGGAGCGTGAGGAACTGCGGTCTATTCAGAACCAAAGGCACCATTTACCCTGCTAGCCTCCGTCCCTTTTTCAGTAGATAGACACAAAAAGCTGGACTCAGCGGGACAGGCAGCATCTCTGGAGAGAAGGACTGGGTGACGTTCCATCTTCTTAAAACTGGGTCCCACTCCATCCATCTGCCTGATGTAGGTTTAGAGGGATAAGGGCCAAACGCAGGCAGGTGGAACTAAGTGTATGTGGGCCATCTTGGTGGTAATGGGCAAGTTGGGCTGAAGGGCCTGATTCCGTACTGTATCACTCTATGGCTGTGGGCAGTTTCTCCATCTGTGGTTGCTGTCTGACCTGATGAGCACCCTTTAGCATCCCCTTTAGGTTTAGTTTAGTTTAGGAACATAGAAACATAGAAAAATAGGTGCAGGAGTAGGCCATTCGGCCCTTCGAACCCGCACCGCCATTCAATATGATCATGGCTGATCATCCAACTCAGTATCCCGTACCTGCCTTCTCTCCATACCCCCTGATCCCTTTAGCCACAAGAGCCACATCCAACTCCCTCTTGAATATAGCCAATGAACTGGCCTCAACTACCTTCTGTGGCAGAGAATTCCAGAGACTCACCACTCTCTGTGTAAAGAATGTTTTCCTCATCTCGGTCCTAAAGGAATTCCCCCTTATCCTTAGACTGTGACCCCTTGTTCTGGACTCCCCCAACATCGGGAACAATCTTCCTGCATCTAGCTTGTCTAACTCCGTAAGAATTTTGTAAGTTTCTATAAGATCCCCCCTCAATCTTCTAAATTACAGTGAGTACAAGCCGAGTCTATCCAGTCTTTCTTCATATGGAAGTCCCGACATCCCAAGATTAGAGATATAGCGCGGAAACAGGCCCTTCGGCCCACCGAGTCTGCACCGACCAGCGATCACCACACATTAACACCATCCTACACACACTAGGGACAATTTACAATTATACCAAGCCAATTATCCGCCAAACCTGTACGTTTTTGGAGTGCGGGAATAGACCAGAGGTCTCGGAGAAACACTAGCACTATCCTACACACTAGGGGTTATGGGGAGAAGGCAGGAGGATGGGGTTAGGAGGGAGAGATAGATCAGCCATCATTGAATGGCGGAGTAGACTAGATGGGCCGAATGGCCTAATTCTGCTGTTATCACTTATGAACATGAACAATTTACAATTTTAACCAAAGCCAATTAACCTACAAATCTGGAGTGTGGGAGGAAACCGGAGCACCCGGAGAAAACCCACGCAGGTCACGGGGAGAACGTACAAACTCCGTACAGACAGCGCCCGTAGTCAGGATGGAGCCTGGGTCTCTGGCGCTGTGAGGCAGCAACTCTACCGCTGCACCACCGTGCCTCACTGTTGTGGGATCTTGCTTTTGCAAGAACATCTTCCATTCCCTTGTAAACCAATGTTGAAATGCACTGTTGGCCATGAGGTGGTTTGGGACGTGTGGAGGTCAGGATGGGCACTAGGTTTTTTCCTTCGCCTTCCTGGCTGATCACGCGCTAACGAGAGACAGGAGCTGAAAGCACGCTGTCTTTAAGTGGCATTTGAAGCCTTCACAAAGCAATCAAGGGCTGCAACTCGGATCCATTTTTGCTCTGTCTGTCGGGGGGGGGGGGGGGGGGGTCATCAGAAAAAATTACACCAAATCCCCGGCTTGTGCTCATCGGCAAGGAGGCAAAATGACACCAAAATAAAACTAAATCACTTTAGCAGTGCTACATTCCATTATCAATCTCGGCTGCAGCGGCAATTTGCAGTTCTCTGCCTTATAATGAGCAAAATAACAGAGTGACCCACAGTCTAAAGTCATCACAGATCTACAGCTTCATGAAGGAAACTACAGCAGGGGCAATAATCTTTAAGGGAGATTTAAACATAGAAAATATGTGCAGGAGTAGGCCATTCGGCCCTTCGAACCAGCACCGCCATTCAATATGACCATGGCCTCTTCTTCTTGCGGATGGCGTGCACAGCCTAAAGTTGTCGGACAACTTGTTCTATTTGATCTTATTTGATTGTGCACGCCGGGTTGATTGCACTCGTCGAAACAGGGCGGACCACCCCTCATCCAGAATCAGTACCCCGTTCCTGCTTTCGGCCCGAAACGTTGCCTATCTCCTTCGCTCCATAGATGCTGCTGCACCCGCTGAGTTTCTCCAGCATTTTATCTACCTTCTCCCTAATATCTCTTGATTCCTAAGAGCTAAATCTAACTCTTTCTTGAAAACATCCAGTGAATTGGCCTCCACTACCTCTGTGGCAGAGAATCCCGCAGATTCACCACCCTCTGACTATAGAAATTCATCCTCATCTCCTTCCTAAAGGCACGTACTTTAATTCTGGGGGTTAGGGTTGTGCCGGGTGGGTCCAGAGCCTGTTGGATGCGATGAAGAAGCTGACCTTGAACCTGGAGGTCACGGTTCTCAAGTACCTGATGTCCCTTTCAAAAGCCAGCAAAAATGTGAGATGATGCTGTCATTAGCCATTGGGGAAGGTTGGTGCCATTGGCATCAACAATGGGATGGCTGTCGGAAGTCAAAGGGTTCTTCATATAGTCTTCTTCTTCTTGTATATGGCGTGCACAGCCTAAAGTAGGACAACTTGTTCTATCTGATATTATTTGATTTTGCACACCAGGTTGATTGCATTCGTCGAAACTGGGCGGACCACATGTAGGTTGCAATCTCCCACCCCCATCAAGTCAAGTCAAGTCAATTTTACTCTCGTTGACCAAAGTGCTTTACATTTAGTGCAGGTACTAACGTGCTACATACAGTGGTACATAGATCTAACAATACGTACATAAATACATACGTACAGTGTCCCTCAGAGGACGTCAAGAAACGCTTGTGAGTAGAAATATGTTTTAAGTCTAGACTTAAAAGAGTTGATGGAGGGGCAGTTCTGATGGGAAGAGGGATGCTGTTCTACAGTCTAGGTGCTGCAACCGCAAAGGCGCGGTCGCCCCAGAGATGATGCCTCGACGCGGGAAGCAGGATGGAGGTAGGATGGAGGTAGGTTTAGTATCTATGCCTGGACCTGAGGCAGGTTCAGACAATAGATAATAGACAATAGGTGCAGGAGTAGGCCATTCGGCCCTTCGAGCCAGCACCGCCATTCAATGTGATCATGGCTGATCATCCACAATCAGTACCAGTCTCTATGGCCTGGACCACAGGCAGGTTGGCCCATCCCTGAGAGATACTTCTCCCAGCAGTTAGTTGTAGTCTCACATCCAGCTAGTTCTATAGTACAGGTGTGGCTTCCCCATCATTTATCATTAGTGTTTTATCATTAATGTTTTATTATTATTAATGTTTAGTGTTTTCTGAGTCATTCGTAACTGTCGCTGTATGTCATGTTGTTACTTGTGGGTGGAGCACCAAGGCAAATTCCTTGTATGTGAATACTTGGCCAATAAACTTACTTACTTACTTATCCATTAAATCCATGACAAGTGAGCAGGATTCAGCCTCTCCCTCCCATTCTCTCTCTCGTCCCTCGTTCACCGTGACTCCCCTCGATCTCTTACTCTGTCCGTTTCTCTCTCTCCACGATTGGCTCGTTTGTTCACGCTGTCCCTTTATTTCGCTGTCTTTCTCTCTTTTTCCTCTTTGTCACTGTCGCACTCTCTCCCTCTCTCCAATTTCTCTGTCCTATCCTTTCCTCTTTCTCTCTCTCCCTCCGTCTCTCTGTCTCACTGTTCCTCTCTTTCCCCCTCTCTCTCTCTCTATCTCCCTCTCCACCTCTCTCTCTCCCCCTCACTCTCTCACAATCTCTCCCTCTCTCTTTCTCTCTTTCACTCTCTCACACTCTCTCTCTCTCTCTCTTTCCCTTTCCATCTCTCTCTTGCTCTCTCTGTCTCTCCCTCTCTATTTCCCCCTCTCTCTCACACACTCTCTCACACACTCTCTCTCTCACATACTCTCTCACACTCTCTCTCTCTCTCACACACTCTCTCCCCCCCCCCCCCACTCTCCAGCCCAGGAACGTGCCTTTATCCGTGCAGCGAGGAGCGTTGATTTCGGCAGCAGCTTGGGCGGTGAGAGGTGGAAATGATACTGAGTCTCGGGGGAGAAGCAGAACGCGATCCCTGTTATTATATGTGTCAAACAGAGAAGAACGGCCCTGCTGCCTGTTCCTGCACGGTGTATCCTATTAGTTGAATTACCAGCAGATTTATGTCCATGGTGATTAATGGAGATTTGTCAACAAGCAGTCCACACTTGAATTTATAACTCGGAGCTTTATTCTCCAGTCTTTACACAATGCACATCTGTTGTGGCTTACTTTGCTGCAACCTAGTTTCTAATGAGTTTTTGTCTCCTGCTTTGAGCTTTCAGTCAGAGCCGGGTACAAGATTAAAACACAGGGCAACTGCAGAATTGGCCATTGGCCATGATCACGTACTCTGGGGTTGGCCTGCTCTCCTCAGGAGCCACAGGTACATCTCCAGGATACGGTGAAGCCCAGAGACCGATCATAGAGGTAGCCATGAACTACTTTCCAACATGACTCAGACTGAGGCCATTCAGCCCATCGGGCCCCTGCCCGATCCCAGCAGAGTGATCCCAACACTCCCATTCCACTATCCCCTTATTCTCCGGCAACATATTCTCTCTCCCTCTCTTCCTGCCTCTCTCTGTCTCTCTCCCTCTCTCATCTCTCTCTCTCTCTTACTGTCTCTCACTGTATCTCTCTATCTCCCCTCTCTCCCCCCTTCCCTCCCCCCTCTCCATCCACCCTCTCCCTCTCTCCCCCTCCCTCCCTCTCTCTCCCCCTCTCTCCCCCCCCCCCCCTCTCTCTCTCTCTCTCTCTCCCTGTCGCTCAATTATCCCACAGGATCTTGGGGAGAGAATGTGAGAGAGGGATATATAGTTCCTGATTCCTGGCCAGAGGATCTGGGGTGACGGAGGAACTGAAGGAAATCCACATTAGGCAGGAAATGGTGTTGGGTAGACTGATGAGACTGAAAGCAGATAAATCCCCAGGGCCTGATGCTCTGCATCCCTGGGTACTTAAGGAAGTGGCTCTAGAAATCGTGGATGCATTGGTGATCATTTTCCAATCTTCTATAGACTCAGGATCAGTTCCTGTGGATTGGAGGGTGGCTAATGTTACAGGGAATTATAGACCAGTTAGCCTGACATCGGTGGTGGGGAAGATGCCGGAGTCAATTATAAAAGATGAAATAGCCGCACATTTGGATAGCAGTAACAGGATCGGTCCGAGTCAGCATGGATTTACGAAGGGGAAATCGTGCTTGACTAATCTTCTGGAATTTTTTGAGGATGTAACTAGGAAAATGGACAAGGGAGAGCCAGTGGATGTAGTGTACATGGACTTTCAGAAAGCATTTGATAAAGTCCCACATGGGAGATTAGTGGGCAAAATTACGGCACATGGTATTGGGGGTAGAGTGCTGACATGGATAGAGAAGTGGTTGGCAGACAGGAAACAAAGAGTAGGGATTAACGTGTCCCTTTCAGAATGGCAGGCAGTGACTAGTGGGGTACCGCAAGGCTCGGTGCTGGGACCGCAGCTATTTATAACATACATCAATGATTTAGATGAAGGGATTCAAAGTAACATTAGCAAATTTGCAGATGACACAAAGCAGGGTGGCAGTGTGAACTGTGAGGAGGATGCTATGAGAATGCAGGGTGACTTGGACAGGATGGGGGAGTGGGCAGATGCATGGCAGATGAAAAACAGGAAGGCAGATTATTATCTAAATGGTGTCAAGTTGGGAAAAGGGGAAGTACAATGCGTTCTGTGGGTCCTTGTTCATCAGTTTATGAAAGTAAGCATGCAGGTACAGCAGGCAGTGAAGAAAGCGGATGGCATGTTGGCCTTTATAACAAGAGGAGTCAAGTATAGGAGCAAAGCGGTCCTTCTGCAGTTGTACAGAGCCCTAGTGAGACCACACCTGGAGTATTGTGTGCAGTTTTGGTCCCCTAATTTGAGGAAGGACATTCTTGCTATTGAGGGAGTGCAGCGTAGGTTTACAAGGTTAATTCCCGGGATGGTGAGACTGTCATATGCTGAGAGAATGGAGCAGCTGGGCTTGTACACTCTGGAGTTTAGGATGAGAGGGATTCTCATTGAAACATATAAGATTGTTAAGGGTTTGGACACACTAGAGGCAGGAAACATGTTCCCGATGTTGGGGGAGTCCAGAACCAGGGGCCACAGTTTAAGAATAAGGAGTAAGCCATTTAGAAGAGAGATGCGGAAACACTTTTTCTCACAGAGAATGGTGAGTCTGTGGAATTCTCTGCCTCAGAGGGCGGTGGAGGCCGGTTCTCTGGATGCTTTCAAGAGAGAGCTAGATAGGGCTCTTAAAAATAGCGGAGTCAGGGGATATGGGGAGAAGGCAGGAACGGGGTACTGATTGGGGATGATCAGCCATGATCACATTGAATGGCGGTGCTGGTTCGAAGGGCCGAATGGCCTACTCCTGCACCTATTGTCTATTGTCTATTGTCTATTGTGTGAAGGGACAGTGCCGGAGACCAGGATCGAACCTGTGTTACTGGAGCGGTGAGGCAATATCGCCACCTGCTGTGTCACCGTGACATCCCTTGTTGTGTTATTTTCACTTATTTATAATTTTTTTATGGATATTGACAGCAAATTACAATTACGTTGCCTGTAAAGAAATGTGAAATATTAGCGTGTAAATATGTGACCGAGTCAGGTGTGCAAATCATGTAAGAATGTGATCAACATAGATGACAATAGACAATAGACAATAGGTGCAGGAGTAGGCCATTCAGCCCTTCGAGCCAGCACCACCATTCAATGTTATCATGGCTGATCATCCACAATCAGTTCCCCGTTCCTGCCTTCTCCCCATATCCCCCGACTCCGCTATTTTTAAGAGCCCTATCTAGCTCTCTCTTGAAAGCATCCAGAGAACCTGCCTCCACCGCCCTCTGAGGCAGAGAATTCCACAGGTTAACTGTTGCTAAGCTGCAATAAGGTGTACAAACAGGTTCTAAAGCTTCTGGTGTCTTTTCATGTTCATGTTCATAAGTGATAAGAGCAGAATTAGGCCATTCGGCCCATCAAGTCTACTCTACTCCGCCATTCAATCATAACTGATCTATCTCTCCCTCCTAACCCCATTCTCCTGCCTTCTCCCCATACCCTCTGACACCCCGTACTAATCAAGAATCTATCTATCTCTGCCTTCAAAAATATCCACTGGCTTGACCTCCACAGCCTTCTGTGGCAAACAATTCTACAGATTCACCACCCTCTGACTAAAGACTTTTCTCCTCATCTCCGTCTTAAAGGAACGTCCATCAATTCTGCTCATGTAACCCCATTCCCCCCCATTTTCCATGGACCTACCTCACGCTGCTTGAGATCTATTATGGGGAGATTATACACAATAGAAGGAGCTGAAGTTTAAACCGGCTGAGTACCAATAATCTGCCTAAAGCAGGGTTTCATCTGAATGAAGTTGTTACTGATGGTCTGGTGATTAGATTATTGATTGAAGCTATTGATCAGGAGGAAGGTTGGAACAGTGCCTGGAGCTCCAGTAAATCAGCTCCTGGCCTGTGGTCCACTGACTACGAACCGGATCAACAACAGGGTGGTCACCGCTGTAAGGCAGCGGTAGAGTTGCTGCCTCACAGCGCCGGAGCCCCAGGTTCGATCCTGACTACGGGTGCTGTCTGTACGGAGTTTGTACGTTCTCCCCGTGACCTGCATGGGTTTTCTCCGAGATCTTCGGTTTCCTCCCACACTCTAAAGACGTACAGGTTTGTAGGTCAATTGGCATGGTAAATGTTAAAAAAATTGCCCCAAGTGGGTTAATGTGCGGGGATCGCTGGTCGGCGCGGACCCGGTGTTTCCGCGATGTAGCTCTAAACTAAACTAAACTAAACACAGTTATTGCCCCTTTGTTCCCAACTTCAGCTGTGATCACAGGTTGCAGATCCTCGTCACAATGAGCACCTCACAGAAGCATAGCAAATAGGTGCAGGAGTAGGCCATTCGGCCCGTCCAGCCAGCACCGCCATTCAATATGACCATGGCTGATCATCCTGAATCAGTTCCCCTTCTATAGACAAGTCAAGTCGTCAGTTTTATTTCTGTAACACATTTAAAAACAACTCTCGATGACCAAAGTGCTTTACTTCAGTGCAGGTACTAACGTGCTACATACAGTGGTACATAGATCTAACAATACATACATAAATACATACATACAGTGTCCCTCAGAGGACCTCAAGAAAGGCTTGAGAGTAGAAATAAGTTTTAAGTCTCGACTTAAAGGAGTTGATGGAGGGGGCAGTTCTGATGGGAAGAGGGATGCTGTTCCACAGTCTAGGAGCTGCAACCACAAAGGCTCGGTCGGTCGCCCCTGAGCTTATGCCTAGACCGCAGGATGTTCAACAACCCCAAGTCGGCCGATCTGAGGGACCTGGAGGTGGTGCGGTGGGTGAGAACATTTTTAATGTAGGTGGGGGCAAGCCCATTGAGGGCTTCATAGACATAAAGGAGGAGCTCGAAATTTATTTGGAACCGCACAGGGAGCCAGTGGAGAGAGGCCAGGATCGGGGTGATGTGGTCACTTTTCCGGGTGCCCAACAGGAGTCTCGCTGCGGCGTTTTGGACCAGTTGCGGGCGGGACAGTGAAGATTGGCTGACGCCAGTGTAGAGGGAGCTGCAGTCATCTAGGCAGGAGGAGATAAGACACGTCAAAGCTGAGAAATTACAAAAAACAATTTCTGTCTGCCACAGAATGTATTGAGCAGGAAGGAACTGCAGATGCTGGTTTATACCAAAGATAGACACAAAAATGAAGCCGGCTCGTGACCCATATCCTTCCAATTCCCTGCATATTCATGTGCCTATTGAAAACCCTCTTAAATGTCATTGTTCAATCTATTTCAACTGTTCGAGACACCCACCATACTCTGTGTAACAAAATTGCCTGGAACATATTCTTTACACCCTCTGTTCATCTCCGCAGTGAGTCACCCACTGAATCACAGTTCATGCGTCAGTACATTTTGTCTTCTTCAGACTGAAGAAAGGTATCGACCCGAAACGCCGCCCATTCCTTCTCTGCTAAATGAGGGATTCATTTAGCTTTGTTTGGCCAGACGTCGTGGGCCGAAGGGCCTGGTCCTGAACTGTACTGTTCCATGTGCAGGAAGGAACTGCAGATGCTGGTTTAAACCGATGATAGACACAAAAGGCTGGAGTAACTCAGCGGGACAGGCAGCATTTCTGGAGGTGCTGTTTAACCCGCTGACTTACTCCAGCTTTTTATGTCTATCTTCCATGTTCTATATCCTCCGTTCTTGCTGCAATATCATATTAGGGGCATTGCCAGGAAGTCCTGCATTGCTGTTGCCCATTTTACAAGGAGTTACAACATTACTGCATTGCAGGTTGCAAGAACCTGCTGCATTACCTGCATTAGAAACTACACATTCCCAATACCTGTTGTGTCACCTGTGTTACGAGGAGCTACCGCACTGCCCCATTATCTGCATTACCTGTGTTGCTGCATTACTGTATCACCTGTATTGCAGGAGTTACTGCATTGCTGTGTTGCGTACTTTATTGCGAGTTACTGCAGTAACTACCCTGGTTACTGGATCACTGCATCACCTCTATTACCAGCATTACTGCATAAACTGCATTACCGTGAGAAGCTATTTTGCTGCATTACCTGAGATGGACACAAAGTGCTGGAGTAACTCAGTGGGACAGGCAGCATCTCTGGAGAGAAGGAATCGGTGATGTTTCGGGTCGAGACCCTTTTTCAGACCCGAAACGTCACTCATCCTTTTCCTCCAGGGATGCTGCCTGGCCCCCTGAGTTACTCCAGCACTTTGTGTCTATCCGGTATAACCCAGCATCTGCAGTTCCTTTGTACACACTTGTTGTACGCCCTGTTGCCTGCTCCACCAGCAATTACTGCAATGCTGCTTTTAACCTGCATTGCTTGTAGTTGCTGCATTACTGCATTAGATGCATAACCAGCAATCACTGCAATATGGAATTACTTATGCCCCTGTCCCACTTAGGAATCCTGAACGGAAACCTCTGGAGACTTTGCGCCCCACCAGAGATTTCTGTGCGGTTCCCGGAGGTTTTTGTCAGTCTCCCTAATGGTCGAAAGTGGTTTCCGTTTTAAAAATCGGTAATTTTTTAGTTGAAGGTGGTTGCCGGAGGACAAAAACCTCCGGGAACCGCAAGGAAACCTTGGGTGGGGCGCAAAGTCTCCAGAGGTTTCCGTTCAGGTTTCCTAGGTGGGACAGAGGCATAACATTACAGGAAAACACACTGCCTCAAGATTGTTTTGTTGCTTGCAAACTACAAGTATTGCGTACAGTTTTGGTCTCCAAATCTGAGAAAATACATTCTTGCCATAGAGGGAGCACAGTGAAGGTTCACCAGACTGATTCCTGGGATGTCAGGACTTCCATATGTGGAAAGACTGGATAGACTTGGCTTGTACTCGCTAGAATTTAGAAGATTGAGGGGGGATCTTATAGAAACTTACAAAATTCTTAAGGGTCTGAAGAAGGGTCTCGACCCGAAACGACGCCTATCTCCTTCGCTCTTTAGATGCTGCTGCACACGCTGAGTTTCTCCAGCCTTTTGTGTACCCAAAATGCTTAAGGGGTTGGACAGGCTAGATGCAGGAAGATTGTTCCCGATGTTGGGGAGGTCCAGAACAAGGGGTCACAGTCTAAGGATAAGGGGGAATTCCTTTAGGACCGAGATGAGGAAAACATTTTTCACACAGAGAGTGGTGGGTCTCTGGAATTCTCTGCCGCAGAAGGTAGTTGAGGCCAGTTCATTGGCTATATTTAAGAGGGAGTTAGATGTGACCCTTGTAACTAAGGGTATCAGGGGGTATGGAGAGAAGGCAGGTACGGGATACTGAGTTGGATGATCAGCCATGATCATATTGAATGGCGGTGCAGGCTTGAAGGGCCGAATGGCCGACTCCTGCACCTATTTTCTATGTTTCTATGTTACAGCTGGCCATCCTGAAACTCTGAGAGCATCACTTTCATTCAATCTTCCCACAGCATACACCTTGCGATCGATATCCTCGCAGGTTGCCTGAAGCTGACCTGCACAGCTGGGGAAAATGCAGAGAGACTTTGACAATAATCTACTTTACAAAACCTATCGACTGAGGGATTTAAGCCTTGTCAGAGGAACAAAGATCACCGCTCGCCGCGCTTTTTAAGTCAGTCCACTTCTTGAATTCCTCGACAAACCTTTCATGTTTAAATTAATCGATGATTCTTAAAATAAGCCAAACTGTTGATAAAGAAGGCGGACTGGTGCTTTCTATTCAGCTCACCCCCCACCTTTCCCCATCGCCTCCTGTTGCTGTCAGGGAGGAGGCAGGAGCGGAGAGAGTTCAAGGAAACTATTGTGAAACACAATGTGCCTGAGTCGCTGCCTCACAGCGCCAGAGACCCGGGTTCCACCCTGAATCCTCGATTTGCTTAGCTGAAATATTTGCGGCTAGCTGGGTGATGACAATGGGGTGGTCCAAAACTGTTCAGGAGCGTGGGGTGTGAAGATGCACAACTCAACGAGCCGTGCGGTGGGGGGTGGGGGTGGGGGTGCTGGAGACCCAGGTTCGATCCTGACTACGGGTGCTGTCTGTACGGAGTTTGCACGTTTTGCCCGTGACCTGCAGGTGCTTCGGTTTCCACCCTCATTCCAAAGACGTTCAGGTTTGTAGCTTAATTGGCTTGTTACCAAAAAATGTAAAAATTGTTCCTGGTGTATATGTAGGATAGTGTTAATGGTGTTTTATCATTAATGTTTTATTATTATTAATGTTTAGTGTTTTCTGAGTCATTCGTAACTGTCACTGTTTGTCGTGTTGTTACTTGTGGGCGGAGCACCAAGGCAAATTCCTTGTATGTGAATACTTGGCCAATAAACTTACTTACTTACTTAATATTGGGGGATCGCTGGT
>OY740816.1:23970830-23988330 GCA_963514005.1 Raja brachyura | reverse complement strand
TGGGCGGGGGAGGTAAAGTGTTTGGCAATCGCACTTCACCATCTCTTTTTATGCTATTTACGGGAATGTTGCCAGGGCTCGAGGGCCTGAGCTGTAGGGAGAGTTGGGGAGACTAGAACTATTCCTTGGAGCGCAGGCCGCTGGCAAATGATAATAGACAATAGACAATAGGTGCAGGAGGAGGCCATTCGGCCCTTCGAGCCAGCACCGCCATTCAATGTGATCATGGCTGGTCATCCCCAATCAATACCCCGTTCCTACCTTCTCCCCATATCCCCTGACTCCGCTATTTTTAAGAGCCCTATCTAGCTCTCTCTTGAAAGCATCCAGAGAACCTGCCTCCACCGCCCTCTGAGGCAGAGAATTCCATAGACTCGCCACTCTCTGTGAGAAAAAGTGTTTCCTCGTCTCCGTTCTAAATGGCTTACTCCTTATTCTTAAACTGTGTGTGTGGCCCCTGGATCAGGACTGGCCCAACATCGGGAACATGTTTCCTGCCTCTAGCGTGTCCAAGCCCTTAACAATCTTATATGTTTCAATGAGATCCCCTCACGTGTACATGCGTGTGCGTATGTATGAGAGGGATGGTGGTTCGCAGGGTGATCCGGACGGAGGTGACGGCTGTAACGGCCTTTATGGCCAGCAGCATCTGGGACCGTGACAACGGCGGCCAAACCTGGCGATTCCTGCATATGGATTCAGCGGGCTGGTTCTAAGCATTCTGCACTTAATCAGGGATTCTACTTACATATGATAATAATCTTACTGCTCCGTATGCAAAAGAAAATTACTGTATCTTGATATGCAAGATAATAAAGAACCGTTGACCTTTGCCCTGTTGAGCCATTGACCATTGAACCATTGACCATTAACCTGTTGAACCATTGACCTGTTGAACCATTAACCTGTTGAACCATTAACCTGTTGAAACATTAACCTGTTGAACCATCAACCTGTTGAACCATTAACCTGTTGAACCATTAACCTGTTGAACCATCGACCTGTTGAACCATTGACCTGTTGAACCATTAACCTGTTGAACCATCGACCTGTTGAACCATTAACCTGTTGAACCATTAACCATTAACCTGTTGAACCATCGACCTGTTGAACCATTGACCTGTTGAACCATTAACCTGTTGAACCATTAACCTGTTGAACCATTAACCTGTTGAACCATTAACCTGTTGAACCATCGACCTGTTGAACCATTAACCTGTTGAACCATTAACCTGTTGAACCATCGACCTGTTGAACCATTAACCTGTTGAACCATTAACCTGTTGAACCATCGACCTGTTGAACCATTAACCTGTTGAACCATTAACCTGTTGAACCATTAACCTGTTGAACCATTAACCTGTTGAACCATTAACCTGTTGAACCATCGACCTGTTGAACCATTAACCTGTTGAACCATTAACCTGTTGAACCATTAACCTGTTGAACCATCGACCTGTTGAACCATCGACCTGTTCAACCATTAACCTGTTGAACCATTAACCTGTTGAACCATCGACCTGTTGAACCATCGACCTGTTGAACCATTAACCTGTTGAACCATTAACCTGTTGAACCATTAACCTGTTGAACCATCGACCTGTTGAACCATTAACCTGTTGAACCATCGACCTGTTGAACCATTAACCTGTTGAACCATTAACCTGTTGAACCATTAACCTGTTGAACCAACCATTGACCTGTTGAACCATTGACCACTGACCATTGGGCACTGACCCATTGAACCATTGCTCTTTTAGCAATTACACCTATAACCCACAAATCATCAGAAGTTTACTATTTTAATTTCTGCAGAGTGAAATGTTTTATTCTTAAATTGTGGAACCCAAGGGTATTTGAAACAAGCCCTTCCTAGTGCTGAAGGCCAACACAACATTCACTGCCCTGACCTTCACGCCCTCACTGTTCTCTCTGACTTATCCCTTTCTGAAAAGCCGGACCTGGGGACAGTCTCCATTATTCATATTGTCAACAACCAGTCTCGACCTGGTCACTACCTCTTCTCCCCTCTCCCACCAGGCAAGAGGTGCAGAAGTTTGACTACGCACACCTCCAGATTCAGGGACAGTTTCTTCCCAGCTGTTATCAGGCAACTGAACCATCCTCTCACCAACTAGAGTTCTGTCCTGACCTCCTGTCTTCCCCACTGGAAACCATCAAACTATCTTTAACTGGACCTTACTGGACTTTACCATGCACTAAACGATATATGTGCAGGGGAGAGAGAAGACTTTGCCTTCCATCACAGTGAGGAGGATACTCACTGTGATGGATGTTTGTGTAAAATGTGTTGTGTCTTGGTTCTTTTCTTGTATGTATGACTGCAGAAACGAAATTTCGTTTGAACCTCAATGAGGCTCAAATGCCAATAAATGTTATAGTATAGTATATCCTTTATCCTGGATCTGTACATTGTGGATGCCTGATTGTAATCATGTATTGTCTCTCCATTGACTGCTCAGCACGCAACAAAAACAACTTTTCACTGTATCTCGGTAATAAACTAACTTAAACTAAACTAAATTTCCTATTTTATTGGAAGCCAGGTAGAAGCTAAAGTGGTTGCACTGATTCTGAATGCTAATGATATTAATGAATGTAAATGATCTTATTTTTCATGCCTGCTGGAAATAAAGCTCAATTTAAATAGAAATTGTAGCAGTTAGCTCAAAGATATTCTATTTTCTTGATCCGTGTTCTTGATGAATCTTATAATAGGTTTAAGAGATTTGGACTAATACTTTGCATCCCATATAGTCATAGTCATAGAGTGATGCAGCGCGGAAACAGGCCATTCGGCCCAACTCGCCCACACTGGCCAACATGTCCCAGCTACACTACTCCCACTTGCCTGCACTTGGTCCATATCCCTCCAAACCTGTCCTATCAATGTACCTGTCCAACTGTTTCTTAAATGTTGGTATAGTTCCAGCCTCAACTACCTCCTCTGGCAGCTTGTTCCACACACCCACCACCCTTTGTGTGAAAAAGTTACCCCTCAGATTCCTATTAAATCTTTTCCCCTTCACCTTACACCTAGTTCCTCTGGTCCTTGATTCCCCTACTCTGTGCATCTACCCTAGCTATTCCTCTCATGAATATCTCAATATGCTTGACACAGCTAGAAGATTGGTTCGCAAACTTCCAACATAACCACTGATACAGCACAATACACCTGTCTATCCCGCAAACCCACCTAGCTCACCTGTTCACCAATTACCTGCCAGGTTTTGTCCAGCCTTTCCTATCTCTCATTTTTCTTTCCCGTTACATTCCGTATGAAGAAAGGTCCCGATGCGAAACCTCACCTATCCACGTTCTCCACAGATGCTGCCTGACCCGCTGAGTTACTCCAGCACTCTGTGAAACGTCACCTATCCATGTTCTCCACAGATGCAGCCTGACCCGCTGAGTTACTCCAGCACTCTGTGAAACGTCACCTATCCATGTTCTCAACAGATGCTGCCTGACCCGCTGAGTTACTCCAGCACTCTGTGAAACGTCACCTATCCATGTTCTCCACAGATGCTGCCTGACCCGCTGAGTTACTCCAGCACTCTGTGAAACGTCACCTATCCATGTTCTCCACAGATGCTGCCTGACCCACTGAGTTACTCCAGCACTCTGTGAAACGTCACCTATCCATGTTCTCCACAGATGCTGCCTGACCCGCTGAGTTACTCCAGCACTCTGTGAAACGTCACCTATCCATGTTCCCCACAGATGCTGCCTGACCCGCTGAGTTACTCCAGCACTCTGTGAAACGTCACCTATCCATGTTCTCCACAGATGCTGCCTGACCCGCTGAGTTACTCCAGCACTCTATGTCTTTAGGGATACAACGTGGAAACAGGCCCACCGAATCCGCGTTGACCAGCGATCATCCCGTACACTAGTACTGTCCTACACACACTAGGGACAATCTACAAGCTAATTAACCTACAAACCTGTACGCCTTTGGAGTGTGGGGGGAAACTGCTGCACCTGGAGAAAACCCACGTGGTCGCGGGGAGAACGTATAAACTCGGAACAGACAGCACCCGTAGTCAGGAATGAAACCGGGTCTCTGGCGCTGTGAGGCAGCAACTCTACCGTTGCACCAATGAGCCACCCTATTTGCCTGCACACAATCCGTATCCATCCATTTGCATGTGCCTATCCGACAGTCCCTGATATCCCACTACCTCGGGATGGTGTTTGTAGTAGAAACATAGAAAATAGGCGCAGGGGGAGGCCATTCGGCCCTTCCAGCCAGCACCGCCATTCATTGTGATCATGGCTGATCATCCCCTATCAATAACCCATATCCCTTGACTCCACTAGCCCCTAGAGCTCTATCTAACTCTCTCTTAAATCCATCCAGTGACTTGGCCTCCACTGCCCTCTGTGGCAGGGAATTCCACAAATTCACAATTCTCTGGGTGAAAAAGTATTTTCTCACCTCAGTCTTAAATGACCTCCCCTTTATTCTAAGACTGTGTGGCCCCTGGTTCTGGACTCGCCCAACATTGGGAACATTTTTCCTGCATCTAGCTTGTCCCATCCTTTTATAATTTTATATGTTTCTATAAGAAGTGTTTTTTTATCCCCTTCTAACGAACACACTGCACCTCATTAAAAAATATGCTGCAACGCTTTGTCCACACGACCTCACGAGGTCATTGAGGTGAAATCTATTTCCCCCCTTCAACAATTATGGGATGAACGAGCAGTTAATCCCAGACAGGAGAACAATATTGACCAAGTGACGTGATGATGCTTTGTTTAAACACCTTGCTAGGGAGAGGAAGTTCTATGGAGCTTCATCTCTTATAAATGTAAGTAAGTTTATTGGCCAAGTATTCACATACAAGGAATTTGCCTTGGTGCTTCACCCACAAGTAACAACACGACATACAGTGACAGTTACAAATGACTCAGAAAATACTAAACATTAATAATAATAAAACATGAACGATAAAACACCATTGATCAAGCATGTAGGAATATGTTGGGAAAAGACGGAATGTTTGGGGTTGAATCTGAGCAGCGGGCCTTTCTACTGATTAAATTCTGCTCTTTACAAATGACATTGAACAAAATTTTCATTGGCTCACCTGCGTCACGGTTAATCCTGGGTTTTTGGCCTCTGCTTTAAGTGTGTTGCTGGATTGTGGAGGAGAAAGTGACGGCAAGTCCATTTACATACATTTTAAATCCTAATTATATCCGCGGTGACGTGCTTAAGACGTTAGCCACAAAGAGCTGGAGTAGCTCAGCGGGTCAGGCAGCATCTCTGCAGAGAAGGAATAGGTCGAGAGCCTTATTCGCACTGAATATCAAACAGTTTGAGAGGTTTGTTAGGTGACCATGATCACATTGAATGGCGGTACTGGCTCTAAGGGCCGAATGGCCTACTTCTGCACTTATTGTCTATTGTCCGCCTGTCGCAAGTGGCTAGTTCAGTGCAGTAAGTGGCTGGTTCCGTGCTGGCTGTTACTCATTGCACTGAGACCAGCTCCGACTATTGGGATCAGCCTGCCTTTGGGGAAGAGAGCACATTGAGCTAAACCCCTAAACAGCAATCTTAAATGCACAGGAAGGAACTGCAGATGCTGGTTTAACCGAGAGACAGACACAAAATGCTGGACACAGTGGGACCGGCAGCATCTCTGGAGAGAAGGAATGGGAGATGTTTCGGGTCGAGACTCCTCTCCAGACATGCTGCCTGTCCCGCTAAGGAACTGCAGATGCTGGTTTACACTGAAGATGGACATAATGTTCGGTAACCTCTTACTAATCCACCCTCCCCCGCCCACAACCCGCCTCTCTGCCCCCTCCACATTTCCCTCTCCTACGCCCCTCCTGGATTCCCGCCTCCTTGCTCAGTTTCTGCTGCTGTCCAGAACCAGGGGCCACAGTCTTAGAATAAAGGGGAGGTCATTTAAGACTGAGGTGCGAAAAAACGTTTTCACCCAGAGAGTTGTGAATTTGTGGAATTCCCTGCCACAGAGGGCAGTGGAGGCCAAGTCACTGGATGGGTTTAAGAGAGAGTTAGATAGAGCTCTAGGGGCTAGTGGAGTCAAGGGATATGGGGAGAAGGCAGGCACGGGTTATTGATAGGGGACGATCAGCCATGGTCACAATGAATGGTGGTGCTGGCTCGAAGGGCCGAATGGCCTCCTCCTGCACCTATTTTCTATGTTTCTATGTCTTTAAGATGGGAGCCAGCAGAAGTGATTCGGAGTTGCCTAGCCTTGAGTGGACCAATGTCGCCACCTGGTGTCCAACAAGAGACTGCAGATGCTGGAACCTGGAGCAACAAAGTGCTGGAAGATCTCAGCGGGCCAGGCAGCATCTGTAGCGAAAAATGACAGGGATAGTGGACAGTCAGTATTTCGGGATGTCTTGACCCAAAATGTTGACTGTCCATTCCCTGCAAAGATGCTGCCTGGCCCACCAAAAGATATTTGCTTTTCAAAGCTGATTTCATGATTTCGACAGCACTAAAGAACTAATCTTCCCCTTAGAAACATAGAAAATAGGTGCAGGAGGAGGCCATTCGGCCCTTCGAGCCAGCACCGCCATTCATTGTGATAATGGCTGATCATCTCCTATCAATAACCCGTGCCTTCATTCTCCCCATATCCCTTGACGCCACCAGCCCCTAGAGCTCTATCTAACTCTCTCTTAAATCCATCCAGTGACTTGGCCTCCACTGCCCTCTGTGGCAGAGAATTCCATAAATTCACAACTCTCTGGGTGAAAAACTTTTTTCTCACCTCAGTCTTAAATGACCTCCCCTTTATTCTAAGACTGTGGCCCCTGGTTCCGGACTCGCCCAACATTGGGAACATTTTTCCTGCATCTAGCTTGTCCGGTCCTTTTATAATTTTATATGTTTCTATAAGATCCTCCCTCATCCTTCTAAACTCCTGACTGCAACTTGTGGTTGCAATTAATTCTAGAAAGAGAGAAAGGACTCAGACAGGAAGTTACAATTTACTTTAGACTTCAGAAATACAGCGTGGAAATAGGCCCGTCGGCCACCGAGTCCGCATGGACCAGCAGTCACCCCGTCGAACACTATCCTACACACTGAGGATAATTTACAATTTTAAGCCAAATTAACTTACAAACCTGCATGTCTGTGGAGTTTGGGAGGAAACTGGAGAACAGGGAGAACGTACAAACGCTGTACAGGTTTGTAGGTTAATTGGCTTCTGTAAATTGCAAATTGTCCCTACCGTGTAGGATAGTGTCGTGTGCGGGCATCGCTGGTCAGCGAGGACTCAGTGGGCCGAAGAGCCCGTTTCCACGCTGCATCTGTGAAGTCTTTGGAATGTGGGAGGAAAGCAGAGCAGCTGGAGAAATCTTACTCTGAGCTAGTGAGAACGTACAAACTCCACACAGCCAGCACCCACAGAGAAACATAGAGACACTAAAGAACTAATCTTCCCCTTAGATACATAGAAAACAGGTGCAGGAGTAGACAATTTGGCCCTTCGAGCCAGCACCGCTATTCAATATGACCATGGCTGATCATCCAAAATCAGTACCCCGTTCCCGCTTTTTCCCCATATCCCTTGATTCCATTAGCCCTAAGAGCTAAACTCTCTTTTGAAAATATCCAGTGAATTGGCCTCCACTGTCTCCTGTGGCAGAGAATTCCACAGATTCACAACCCTCTGGGTGAAAAAGTTTTTCCTCATCTCAGTCCTAAATAGCCTACCTCTTATTCTTAAACTGTGTGGCCCCTGGCTCTGGACTCCCCCAACATCGGGGACATTTTTCCTGCGTCTAGCCCGTCCAATCCCTTAAGAATTGGATAGCCAGGATTGAAGCCATGTCTCTGGTGCTGTAAGGCAGCAATTCTACCGCTGTGCCACCGTGCTGTCCAGTGGTACAACTCCTCCGCCCCACTGCTCTGGAGCTGTTTGTCTATCTTATGAACTCAGAGTTCTCTCGAGTGAGCAGGGACAGATTTACGTATAAGCTAGACAAGCTTAAGTTTAGGGCCTCGAGATCTAGGGGGGGCCTACTCGCCTCGTTGCCCCACCGGACCCGTCGAACCTCGCCGCCCCACCGACCATCCGCCCACCGGGACCTCCTACTCTTTCCCCGCTGACCCAGACTCCACCGCACTCCAGCCGTCACCTTACCTGCAGCCTGGACTCAGTGCCGGGCCTGAAGCTTCCACGCTGCAGACTCCCACGCCCCTGGTTTTGACTGCACTGGGTCCTAGTGCTAGTCACCCCAACCCTGGTAACCTCAGTGGCTGTTCCACTGGGTCTTCCCCATCCCCCTCAAACCATGTGACCCCAGCCCTTCCCCACCCACACTACAGTCCTCATACCCCCCTACCCCCTGACCACCCACTCCCCCCCACCAAACATCGCCTCGGCCTCAGTCCACTCACCTGCCTTCCTCCGGCCACAACCCCCATCCCTGCCGCGTGTTCACCATCCCCCCTGACCTCCCCCTCTCAGACACTGAGCGGTCTGTCCTCAGCAGAGGCCTCACCTTTGTGCCCCTCCGTCCCCACCTCAATGAGTTCTGAACTTGCCGCGATGTGGAGCTCTTCTTCCGTTGCCTCCGCTTCACACCGTTCTTCCATGGGAAGGAGTCCTCGCCCCCCCGTTGATGATCCCTTTTCCCATCTCCAACGGACCACCTACTCTTGGACCCCCCCCCCCCCCCCCACATGGCCATTGGTACAATGAAATCTGGGGGTCACCATCCAACATCGGAAAGGGAGAACATTCTCAGCGGCTTGGACTTCCGAATCGGCCACTTCCTACCGGAGACCGCGGCTCCCGAAGTCCACAGGCTGAGCTGGGTGGAGATACACGCTGGCGGCCCTCGGCAAAGGGATCCCAGGGCTCCGCGATGTTGAAATCAGCGCGGCCCGAGGCTGGGAGCTCCGCAAACCACAGCTCCATGATGTTGAACCAGCGGGCCCAACACTCCAGAGCTACAAACAGCGATCCAGGTAAAGCATCGCCTGCTCCGCGGTGAATCCAATGTCATAGCAAAAGGATTTGAGTATAGGAGCAGGGAGGGTCCTGGGATGTCAGGAAGCAAGACTGGATAGACTCGGTTTATACGCTCTAGAATTTAGGAGATTGAGAGGGGATCTTATAGAAACTTACAAAATTCTTAAGGGGTTGGACAGGCTAGATGCAGGAAGATTGTTCCCGATGTTGGGGAGGTCCAGGACAAGGGGTCACAGCTTAAGGATAAGGGGGAAATCTTTTAGGACCGAGATGAGAAGAACTTTTTTCACACAGAGAGTGGTGAGTCTCTGGAACTCTCTGCCACAGAGGGTAGTTGAGGCCAGTTCATTGGCTATATTTAAGAGGGAGTTAGATGTGGCCCTTGTGGCTAAAGGGATCAGGGGGTATGGAGAGAAGGCAGGTACAGGATACTGAGTTGGATGATCAGCCATGATCATATTGAATGGCGGTGCAGGCTCGAAGGGCCGAATGGCCTACTCCTGCACCTAATTTCTATGTTCCTATGATAGTGAGATCAAGTGGTTTACATTTAACTTCCTTCATAGTTGAAATGATTTAAACAGAACAAAGTGTTAAGTTCATGGAAAAATTGCAGAGTTGATTGAGGAGAGATTTGCAGATAAATAGATGTTTCTTTGTTTCAATGTATTTTAAAACCAACTGTTTAATGACAACATACAGTAGGATCTAAAAGTGTCACACTGTCACTGTCGGGTAGTCATGGTCCTCTAGTCGTGGGTGTGGGGGATTGGGAGGGGAGGGGGGCCTCACAAGTGAAATAGCTTAGCACCTCTCTTCATCTAAATGCGGCCCTGCGAGTGAGATTCCAACTCTTGGAACCCTCTAACCTCGTGCTAAAACTGTGACCTTTGCCCAGCCTTGTTCTTTAACTCACAGCGCCAGAGATCTCAATCAGAGCGTCAAACTTGGCTGTTGGTTCTTGTTGGTTCTTGGTTCAGTCCATGCCTTGAGACTGTTGTCAGACTACATTCCTGGCATAGTTCCTGGTGTTTGTAGCATAAATAACAGGCCTGCTATCTCTAAATTATTTATGTGTAGGAAGGAACTGCAGATGCTGTTAGAAACAGAATGCTGGAGTAACTCAGCAGGACGGCCAGCATCTCTGGAGAGAAGGAATTGGTGATGTTTCAGGTCTGAAGAAGGCTCACGTCCAAAAACGTCACCCATTCCTTCTCTACAGAGATGCTGCCTGTCCCGCTGAGTTGCTCAAGCATTTTGAGTCTAAATTATTCATGTCTGACATCTGAGAAGGGGTTACGATATCATGCTTTTGTCCTGCATGAAAATTTGCATGAAGTACATACCATCGACTGGGCAGTGGTGGAGGTGTCATCATCTAGATGGGTGGTTGGTTCGAAGACCAGTTCTAGAGTCGCCTACCGTCCTTGGTGCCTTTGCCACGTGCCTGGTGTGTGGAGAGACTGTGCCCATCACAAGCCTCTGCACCATTAGAGATGTCCTCTGTCTTTAGTAAACATAGCTTCGCTTCAGACACTTTGCCCGCGTCTCCTTGGTGTCCTTCCGTTGTGCCCCCCCCCCCCCCCCCCCCGCCTTCCCTCTTTGGAGCGTGGGAGGAAATACGCAGGTCACGGGGAGAACGTACAAACTCCGTACAGACAGCACCTGCAGTCAGGATCGAACCCGGGTCTCTGGCGCTGTGAGGCAGCAACTCTACCGCTGCGCCACCGTGTACAGGCCTCGTAGAGCTATGCTTAAAGAGTAAGGAACATCTTGCCAATGCTGCAGAAGTTACTTTAATTAATATATTTATTAATAATGCACTGTAAAAGCTCATAATACAAGCTGACAGGGTGGTTGTAAGAACAAAAATGATGCCGTTTGGTCAAGACTAATTCTCAGGAGACAGTTAGCTTCCATTGTAAAATCTATACACATGATTAAGCATTTATACGATTCCTTTATGTAGTAAAAACATTACAAGACAATTCACAAGGGTATTTATCATACGAAGATTACCCCAGTGACATGAAGTAGTATTAGTTTTAGCTTAGTTTATTATGATCCTTTTGAAGATTTATGTTCCCCACTCTCTCGCTAGTTAATAAATGCTCCACTCTAAGTATTAACTGTCACATGTACCGTGGTACTGGAGGAGGCTTTTTGTTGCGTGCTATCCAGTCTGCGAAAAGACTATTCGTGCTTACAATCAAGCTGTC
Organism: Raja brachyura; assembly: GCA_963514005.1. Next base: position 23,977,115 of record OY740816.1, on the reverse strand, counting down.
CACAACAGGGATAATGTTTGGTGCAAGATAACATTCCAGTAAAGTTTGATGAAAGATAGTTTGAAGATCTCCAGTGAGGTAGATGGGAGGTCAGGACCGCACTCTAGCTGGTGGGAGGATGGTTCAGTTGCCTGATAACGGCTGGGAAAAAACTGTCCCTGAATGACATGAGAATTAAGGGACAGAAGTTTAGGGGTAACATGAGGGGGAACTTCTTTACTCAGAGAGTGGTGGCTGTGTGGAATGAGCTTCCAGCAGAAGTGGTGGAGGCAGGATCGATTTTAACATTTAAAAGTAAAGTGGATAGGTATATGGACGGGAAGGGAATGGAGGGGTATGGTCTGAGTGCAGGTAGATGGGACTAGGGGAAAATAAATGGTCGGCACGGACTGGAAGGGCCAAGAGGGCCTGTTTCCGTGCTGTAATTGTTATATGGTTATATATGGTTAATCTGGAGGTGTGTGTTTTTGCACTTCTGTACCTCTTGCCCGATGGGAGAGGGGAGAAGAGGGAGTGGCTGGGGGTGAGACTGGTCCTTGATGATGCTGCTGGCCTTGCCGAAGCAGCATGAGGTGTAGATGGAGTCAATGGAAGGGAGGTTGGCTTGGATGATGGTCTGGGCTGGGTCCACAACTCCCTGTAGGACACAAAAAACTGGAGTAACTCAGCGGGACAGGCGGCATCTCTGGAGAGAAGGAATGGGTGACGTTTCGGGGTATGAAGAAAGGTCTCGACCCAAAAAGTCATCCCTTCCTTCTGGTTCCCGCTGAGATACTCCAGCTGTCTTTGGATGTTGAGAGGATGTTTCCACCAGTGGGAGAGGCAAGACTAGAGACTACAGGCTCAGAATAAAAGGTCATACCTTTAAAATCAAGATGAGGAGGAATTTCTTCAGCCAGAGGGTGGTGAATCTGTGGAATTCGGGAGATAGAAACATAGAAAATAGGAGCAGGAGTGGGCCATTCGGCCCTTCGAGCCAGCACGACTATCGTGGCTGATCATCCAAAATCAGTACCCGGTTCCTGCTTTCTCCCCACTTTCTCCCCACCAGGGTGTGTGGTGCTGTGAGGCAGCAGCTCTACCCGCTGCACCACAGTGCCGCCCGTGATGTTGCCCGCATTGACCGGGGCAGTGTCCAGAGACTCACATGAGGGCACAGCACACACACCGAGTCCCTTTGTTTGAGGCCGATTCTCGCGTGTCGGACTGGCTCTGCGGCTGGGCCTCCCGTCTGTCCGTCTGGCCGGTTACCGCTCCGTCTCGGCTGACCCGGGGCGCTGGAGTCTGAGGGAGCAGCCTGGCGGTTGGCAGCGGCTGGACTGGCCTCACACGGCCATCGGCAGCGACGGGGATGGGACCCGGCAAGAGTGGCCTGAGCTCAGTGTTGCCCCCCTCCTCTGGGCCAGTGTGGGCCCCCTCCTCTGGACCAGTGTGGATCAACTCCTCTGGACCAGTGTGGGCCCCCTCCTCTGGACTAGTGTTGCCCACCCCCTCCTCTGGACCAGTGTGGGTCAACTCCTCTGGGCCAGTGTTGCCCCCTCCTTCCTCTGCCAGACCAGTCCCCACCCCCACCCTCAGGCCCCCCATCTCCTCCCCTTGTTCCTGCTCTACCAGCCCAATGCTGATGTCTCCAAGCTCAATGCCCCCCACCCCCTCCCCCACACCAGTTTTGTCCCCCTCCTGCAGGCCACTGCCAACCCCATCCCCCAGCTCAGTATTGGCCACCTCCTCTGGGCCAATGCCCACCTGCTTGTCCAGCTCAATGCTGACCTCCCCTCGCTCAATGTCCACCCCCACCTCTTGCATGTTGCCCACACCTTCCAGACCAGCCCCCACCCCCTCCCACTGACCAGTGCCCACCCCCAGACCAGTCCCCACCGTTTCCTCCACTCGCTCAATGTTGACCACTTCCCCCAGACCACTGCCCATCCCCTCACCCAGCTCAACGCTGACCTCCCCCTCAAGCACTGTGTCCACCACATCCTCAGTATGAATGGCCACCCCCTCCCCCAGACCAGCCCCCACCCCCAACTCTCTCTCGGTGCCCACCCCCTCTGGTGTAGCCCCCTCCTCGAACACAGTGCCCACCACACCCTCTCTATCGCTGCCCAAACCTCGCCCTTGCTCAGCGACAAGCCCCATCCCCAGATCATGTCCCAACCCTTCCTCCTGCCCAGTCCCTGCTGCATCCTCCAGACCAGTGTCCGCCCCCACTATCCCTGTGTCCATCCCCTCCCCCACCCTCGCCTCTGTCCCCTTGACCACTCCCACCTCCAGACCAGTGCCCACCCTCTGGTCCTTCTCAATGTCCACCTGTATCTCAGTCCCCAACCCTTCCGCCAAATTAGGTGTGCCCTTCCCCTCCTCTTTCTGAGTTTCCGCCACCTCCCCCAGCCCACTGCCCGCGCTTTCCTCCAGACCTCCGGCCACCCACTGCCCCCTCCCAATGTCCACCCCCTCCTCTATCTCTGTGTTCACCCTCCCCTCCTCTCGCTCACAGCCCACCCTCTCCCCCAGACCACTCCCCACCCCCTCCCCTCCGTCACTCCCCACCCCCTCCTCCACCTTTGGCAGTGCGGGCTGCGTGTTCCTGAGCTCAGGCACCAGAAGGCCGTGTAGTTTGGGCTTCCCCAGCTGACTGTCTCTTGCCCCAGCCTCACTCAGGTTTTCACTACCGCCCCGTGTCTCAGTGCCCCCATCCCCTTCGTGAACATCGATGCTATCAGCTGGGGAGCAAGCGGGAGCTTCCTCCAATCCCTCCTCTCCCCCACTGCCGTGACCTTCTTCCTCCTGCTCCACCAGTTCCGTCCTGGATCCATCTTCCATTTCATCATCCACAGCACCGGCTTCACCTGCATCGTCAGCGATTAACACCAGCTCAGCTTTAATCATTCCCTCACAAATCCCTCTGGAACCACCTTCTGGGACCACAGAATAAGTCAGGGGGGACAGATGACCCAAAGGTTCCTTGTCTTCAAGGCATGGTCCCACTGCAACTGTGTTGTGCATCCCAGTTCTTGCCTCTACATCAGCCGCCCCATGGATGTTTAAACTCTGATGAAGGTTGATGTTGGGATCACTGACCAAACTCTCCGCTTTCCCACATAGTGTTGCGGTTGTCTCTGTCTGTTGCTGCTTCGACACCTGGTCCTGATTCAGGTGGGCACCGCTGGCATCCTGTATCCTCCCGGCACCTGTCGCTAACTCCACGCGGGCTCCATCTCCTCGTTCCTCCAGAGAACTTCCAGCTCCCGCCTGGCAACGGGCAGAGTTGCTGCAGCTTCCAGGAAGGTCCATGTTTTCCACTCTGCTCCGGTCTGGAGTGCCGGGATTTTGTTCCAGGCGCAAGCAAGCGTTGGAACATTCAACGTCCGGAGCCTTCCTCGTGGTGATGCCCATGCAGTGAGGTTGACAGCCTCCCTTATTCCAGACGTCCTCCAGTCTACGCTCATCTCCCTGTTCCCCATGTGCACAGAGACCTCCTCTCCCTTTAGTCTGGATCGAAGGGGCTTTGCTGTTTGTAGAGAGCTCCTGCACTCGCTCCCTGTTGATGGTGAAGACCACTGCCGGAGATTCATCCACGTCCAAGGCTCTGCTGTCTGATTCAGCTGCTCCCGGAGACACAGTGTCACTCCCGCTAATGACATCTATTGGCAATGACATTAACTTTATCATTAACTTAAACATTAAAACTAAATCATCCTCTCAATTAGAAATTGACTTTTCACATAGGTCAATAAACTTGCAGAATAGTACAATATCGGAGCTTTTAGTTTACATAGAAACATAGAAAATAGGTGCAGGAGGAGGCCATTCGGCCCTTCCACCCAGCACCGCCATTCATTGTGATCATGGCTGATCGTCCCCAATCAATAACCCGTGCCTGCCTTCTCCCCATATCCCTTGATTCCACCAGCCCCTAGAACTCTATCTAACTCTCTTAAATCCATCCAGTGATTTGGCCTCCACTGCCCTCTGTGGCAGGGAATTCCACAAATTCACAACTCTCTGGGTGAAAAAGTTTTTTCTCACCTCAGTCTTAAATGACCTCCCCTTTATTCTAAGACTGTGGCCCCTGGTTCTGGACTCGCCCAACTTTGGGAACATTTTTCCTGCATCTAGCTTGTCCAGTCCTTTTATAATTTTATATGTTTCTATAAGATGTCCCCTCATCCTTCTAAACTCCAGTGAATACAAGCCTAGTCTTTTCAATCTTTCCTCATATGACAGTCCCGCCATCGCAGGGATCAATCTCGTGAACCTACGCTGCATTGCTAATCTCGTAATCTCTTAAACCTACGCTAAACTGTTTAGTTTAGTTTAGATAAGTTTAGTTTAGTGATACAGTGCAGTATGGAACAGGCCATTCGGCCCACCTCGGCCGCGTCGACCAGCGATCATCCGTATACTAGCACTATCCTGCACAAACTATCTACCAGGGCATCAGTTTAACCTCATGCTGGGATAAAGAGATGATACCTCTAACAATGCTGCTCTCCCTCAGTCTACAGATGCCGATACAATCTGTAACTTCCTTATTAGCGTAGGCAAGCCGGAACTTCTAACATTAATATTACAAACGCAAAATACATCTGTGATGTTCCACACACATGCAGACTGTTGTTGGGAGTTTGGAGAAATATGAGGAAGATGAGTAGGTTATAACCAAAGATAGACACAAAATGCTGGAGTAACTCAGCGGGACAGGCAGCATCTCTGGAGAGAAGGAATGGGTGACGTTTCGGGTCGAGAAGGGTCTACCATGATCACAGTGAATGGCAGTGCTGGCTCGAAGGGCCGAATGGCCTACTCCTGCACCTATTGCCTTTTCTCTCCAGAGACGCTGCCTGTCCCGCTGAGTTACTCCAGTTTTTTGTGTCCATCTTCGGTTTAAACCAGCATCTGCAGTTCCTTCCTACACGTGAGTAGGTATAATATGGTTAACCCTGGAGCTGACGTACTGGGGAACACGATGGGAAAAATGGGCAAGAATGTAGTCAGAATTGCAAAGCTGAAACATTCTGCTGAGAAGCAGGCTTCCTTATCTATTGAGGGGAGAAATAGTCCTTCGCAGTTCTGTCTAGGTTCTTGTCTGTTGCAATCTGGCATGACAGCCGCTCTTGATCCCTGTGTTTAATAGGCAAGTCTCCCAAACGTTAACAAACGAGTCTTTTACGAGGAGACTCCATTTGGCGAGGAGAATGTGGACATTTACGGTATCTACATGTGAGATATATGGGAGGGTTTACAAAACAACAAGAAAGGCAAGATTAAAGTTAACTCTGGGTGAAAGACAAGGATGAAAGGTTACAGACACATTGATTAATGTTGTTTGATGTCAACTCCACAAGTAGTCATTGTGTCATGAGGGTATGAGAATCCTACAGTTACTGGTGCTTATTAAAGTAGTTTCAGCTTGCTCACACTGTTTCCAATGTACATCACTAAGGCCTTTATTAAGCCAACTCGTTCGAAGGACACCACTGATCTACGAGCTGTTTTATTTGGTGTCTGTGAGTAAATCAGATGTCGGGTACGGGTAGAGAAAAAACTATCCCTCCTACACACACGCACATATACACAGATGGAGACACACACAGACGCCCACATACACTCATACATATGTACACACACACACATATACACACGAACAAACACAACACACACACATACATACAAACACACATACATACATCGACACACACAGAAACACACATATATACACATGAACAAACACAACATGTACACAAACACATACACATACATCTACACACATATACACATGAGCAAGTATATGCACACATATACACACACACATACACACACATATGAACAAGCATACGCACACACACATATACACACAAAAACATATACACACAAACACACACGCACGCACGTACACATACGCACACAAAAACACCCACAAAGCGGCCTCACCAACGTCTTATACAACTGCAACGTGACCTCCCAACTCCTATACTCAATGCTCTGACGGATGAAGGCCAATGTGCCAAAAATATTTTAAGTTTAAAAGCCAAAACAGTATCACAGGTGCCTCAGACTCGCACAGACTGGCTCGAGCACACACACACATGCATATGCAAAAAGATATGCTCGCACAGATACTGGGACAAAAGCAAATACACATAAACACACACACATATATATATATATATACACACACACATAGGTTCTGTACACTGGCATTAGCCAGTACTGTCTACACACACAGGATAGGATAGGTGATCAGAGAGTTACAGACACATGCAACAAAGGTGGAAGATA